>VURO01048381.1:59985-73766 GCA_015108175.1 Pelvicachromis taeniatus
CCCCCCCCCTGTTGGTTTTTTTTTTTTTTTTTTTTCAAACTTTTCTATTTTTCTCATTTACAGGGTCCACCTGGTCTGCCAGGACAAAAGGTAAAAATCAGCACACACGCACATTTTGTAACCGCGTTAAACAAA
This sequence comes from Pelvicachromis taeniatus, assembly GCA_015108175.1. NCBI lineage: Eukaryota > Metazoa > Chordata > Actinopteri > Cichliformes > Cichlidae > Pelvicachromis > Pelvicachromis taeniatus. The sequence goes on from VURO01048381.1 coordinate 60,121, forward strand.
AAACATGACACACCTTCAAACAGAGTCGACAGGTGTTGATGTTTTATTGCTGTCATCTTACCAGTCTGATGATGCAAATATTTGGAGGTTTTTCAGAGCTCTTCTTCTCTGTTGCTTTTGTTAGGCAATTCTTTTTTTTTTATTGGCCACATTTGTACCCAGAGGTTGTAGTTGAATTTAAAAAAGTGCTACTTCCTGTATTTTCCTAAAGATGCCTCTTTGAACTCACTAGAACTGTCCTAAGGACGATACATAAAGACTCCTGAAAAGGTGCACTATGAGACTCTAACTGCAATTATAAACTTTATGAACTTTAGCTTCAATGTAAGATTTGGGACAATTGTATTAAAATAACATACAAAAATTAATCTAGAGCCTGATATATTGACCGATATTTGGCATGAAGAGACGGGAGAGACATATTTCAGCCATGTTATGAGTGTTGATGTTGCATAGTTTGTGTAGCCAGAGGACACTCTGCAACTTCCCTGCTAGCAGCATTTTTTAGGAATGCTACGAACACAACCAGCTGATCCAAGGAGAGTCGGCCAGCATGTCAACGAGTAGTCCATGACCTGTTTATGTTTAAACTCTATCATCATAAAATCTTAACGAGGACATGTAAATAACTACACATAAGAAATGTGAGGAAAATGTTTTTATGTTTCATTTGTCTGAAAGAAAAAAATGCCAGCCAATATATCGGATTTTAAATCACTAAATATAGTTTCTTAATGTTCTTAATATTAAAGAAAAATTAATTTTTTAAGGTTTGAAGGTTTGAATTCAAATTTTTAAAAGTTATTTAATTTACCTGCTAGAAACAAAAAAGACTTTCCTGTCTTCTCATGTTTATAATATAATTTGTATGAAAATAGTTTGAAAATATTTGTTGCATTTAGGCAAAATAATCATTTTAGATCTGAGATCCTTTTAAATCTACGTCTTTATTAGTTTTGTTATTTATTGCTCTGAATTAAAAACATGATAGGTCAGAGATTTATACACTAATATACAGATTTCTATGTCACTGCAATGTTGACTTGACTGTGCTTTGAACTTGGTATGGCTGGAAGACCTTCATTTAACTCTTACTTAATGAAGTAGCATCTAAATGACCTTCTCCACTGGGTAAATGTAGAAAATACATGTGTGGATGTGTGGTTTTACAAACAAGCGTGCACGTCCAGTTTAAAGGCCAAAGAGTGAGTTTCTAAGGAAAGGGCGAGGAGGCCAGTTACAAAGATTACACATAAAAAAGTTCTGTTTTGAAAATGAAACCATGGAAAATGATTTTTAAAAATCACTTGTTTTTCTTTTATTCATGTAAACAAAAAACAAATCATGACAACAAACACATGAGTTTTACTAATTTACTTGTTGTGTTTGCTGTGAAACACACAAATGTGAAAGGCCTACTGCTGTCTCTCCTTTAGGTTTCTATAAAATGAATTTCTATAATTTTTCTGGCATCATGTTGAGTTTTTTCTCGTTTTGTCCACTACGTGGTGCTCTTTGACATTGTTTGATATTCAGAAGCAACATTTCCTTTTTTTTTCTTGGCTTCTTTCCCTTCATGAAGACAAATGTACATCTGAGTGTCTCTTTTTCTTTTCTTTTCAGGGAGACCCAGGTGCTGTTATCGCCAGCAATCGTTTTGGTGATAAAGGAGCAGTGGGCTTACCCGGTTTGCCAGGAGGTCCTGTAAGTGAAATACTCTCCTTTTTGAAACGCTGTGCTGCCAAAGCTTATTCACACCTTTAATTAAATTCATGTGCAGAGTCAAACATTTTCAAATAGGTGAGTCAGAATGAAGTGTGTATAAAAACAAAAAGAAAAACATACAAAATAAGTTAGCGTTTGACTCTGAATGAGCAGAGCTTGAGCTTTAGATGGCAACCCGGTCAGTTTAATAATGTGACAAATGAAAAGCTGTTTAATTTTGATTTATATGCTGAAATATGACAAATACTGATATGAAGAACATAAAGCCATCATATATCTGGGTGTCTGCTGTATATATAATTAATGACGTTATTATTTGTGTTTATGGAAACATTTTTAGAGCTAGGACTGTAAGTCATATAGGGACTGTAATTACTCACTCACAGCAATGCTCACAGACTTAAACAGAATGAAAATAAATATTAAAAAGGAAAAGGATTAAAAGGTTTGGGTTTTTTTAAACTGTATGTTTTACCAATTCTCTGTACATTTTGTTCCTTTGTGCTTTTATGTCACAGGGCCGACCTGGACCTCCAGGTATACAAGGTCCGGTAGGTCCTCCAGGACCCAGAGGCTTTGAGGTAAAGTGAAGCTGCTACAGCGTAAACCTTTTTCATGAAAGTTGCACAACTAGCATCAGATTGAAGGCCAACTGTTTCTGGGGTTGTTTTTCAGGGTAATCCAGGTCCTCCTGGTCCACCTGGCCCCAAGGTGAGATCAGCTACTTTGTAACTGATTTTTAGTAAATTAAGACAAGATGATAATACATTTTGAGCTATTCTTGGTCATGAAATACAATCCACTGGGCCTGAAGTGACAGTCTCCCTCTGCTTTTACTCAACAGGGGAATATGGGTTTGAACTTCCAAGGACCCAAAGGAGAAAAGGTACCATATCATATTTTTTTACTACAGTTATGTTCAGTCTGTCTCAAACTCGTCTTCTCAGAGCTTTTACTGAATTACTAAACCTGCTACTCTTTCCCTGCCGTGACCATAGGGTTCACAGGGTTTGCAAGGACCTCCTGGTCCTCCAGGACAGGTTGGGGAACAGACAAAGCCGGCTGAGACTGAAATTCAGAGAGGAGACAAGGTATACCTATTTTAAAGGCATGGAAGTGGTGAAGTATTCCATTTTCCACAGAAATGAGGACTGCCGAGACTAAAATTTCATTATAAATAGCGAGATTTTTAAGCCAAGTTTGAAACTTAGTATCTCTTGCTGACAGGTTGGAGTCACTCGCATTATCAACAGATTTTCGATATATATATATGTAAAAGGTCATTCACATTTTCCATAATCCATGTATTTTACCTTTGTTCAAAATGCCTCAACTTGGCAGTAATCATTGCTCATAAAAATATATAACATAGTTATTTGATTCAATAAAGAAATAAAAAACTGAGACATTTTATTATTTCATGAAAGATATTGGTTCATTTTGAATTTGATGGCAGCAACACATTCGACAAAAAATTTCGAAGGACAAACAAAAGGCTGGAAAAGTGAGTGGCATTAAAAAGCAACAGCTAGAGGAACATTTTGCAACTGATTGAATTCACTGATCGTCAAGAAGTCAGTAACATGATTTTGTATAAAAAGAGCATCTTAGAGAGGCAGAGCCTCTCAGACGTACAGATGGGTGGGTTTATCTGCAAAAAAATAAATCTGCATCTACAAATGGTGCGATAATTTCAGAATAAAGCTTTGAATATCTTAATATCTACCGTACATAATATTGAAATGATTCAGAGAATCTGGAGAAATCTCTGTGTGCCAACGTCAAGGCTGAAAATCAATATTGGATGTCCGTGACCGCAACACTGGATTAAAAGCAGGAATGATTCTGTCATGGAAATCACTGCACAGGCTCAGAAACACTCACAGAAATCACTGTCTGTGAACACATTGCAACTTGCCAGCTGCAAATGCTGGTTAAAGCTCTTTTGTAATGAAGAAAAAAAAAGAAAGAAAAAGAAGCAACCATATCCACAAACACTGACACCTTCATTGAGCCAAAGCTCATTTAAAATGGACTGAAGCAAAGCCTCCAGACTAAACAGGAGAGCGACTAATTGGCTTGTTATGAGCATTTATTTTTAAAGCCAGCATCTCTGGTGGTATGACGATGCATTAAGACCTGTGGAATTGACAGCGTCCACATCTGGAAAGGCACCACTGATGGTGAGCGGTACATACAGGTTTTAGAGCAACATGCTCCCATCCATTCAGGAAAGGCCTGGCAGATTTCAGCAAGACAATTCTAACGGCAAATATGGGTTTGTGAGATTTGCAAATCATTTACACATCATTCCAACTTGTTTGGAATTATCCAGTACGTAGTGGGAAATAAATTGTATTAGATATGAAGAAAGCCAGAACCATAATCCTGAACAAACTGTATTTTATAAAGTAGCACTGCGAATAGCTTAGGTAGACAACGGCAAACCATCCAAATAGATTTAGTTCAAACTCTAAACTCATTCATTGTTCAATGTTTCATTGCTACAATGACAATAAAGATTCTGATTCTGATATTTTTCTCTATTTTGCAGGGTGACCAAGGCCCTCCTGGCCCTCAGGGTGATCTGGGTTCACCGGGACCTCCTGTAAGTATCTCCGGTGCTCTGAACCAAATGTGACTTCACACATTAAGAATCTCTCCAGAAAACAGGCAAAACATTTCAGTTGAAAGTTGGAAGAAGTGGAGTATCTAGTCTTCTTGATGGCGACTGTGGTGTTTACATGTCTCTTTATCTCACTGTAGGGTCCATCTGGTGGGCAGAAAGGAGAAAAGGGAGAACCAGGAGAGTCGGGCAAACGAGTAAGTACAGCTCTGGAATTTCAAGCAAATCCTGTCACTAAACTTAAGTAATCATCTCTATGTTGCTAAAACATGTCTGTTGCTCAAAGGTAAACTTCATTCTAAAGCCCTCAGCATGTGTACAAGTGCAAGAGTGTCTGGAACCTCATCTCTGACATTTGGTTTAGGCACAGAGGAAAGGTGTTGCCCAACTTTCTGAAACCATTTGGCTATTTTACAGGTTTTTTCTCAGGTTTTTTTGTGTGTATACATGCAAGTGAAACTTTCTGCAAAGAGGGAATTCCCAAACATATTTGCAATATTCCAGTTTGTACATGTAATTCCTTCAAGACCGCTAAGAGACAGCACAGCCTGAACTCCTGGGTTGAAGCAGTGGGATGAAACCAGAAGGGATCTATCAAGCAGATTGTATGTTCAGTATGTATTTGTAGAACATGTTGTCCTAGCCTTTTAAAATCATACCGAAACTCAGGATAAACCTTCAAACGGCTCTTCATAGATGTGAATACAGGGTAGTCATGAACACATACACATTATTTTACCATACACACAGTCCGGTTTAAAGTTTTGAAGTAATGAACAACAGCTAGCAGACACCTGTTGACTCCAGTTGCATGTGTTGATGCGCTGACCACAGGCCTAACTCAATTAAGTGGACGAGTTAAATATTTATTTTTAACCAAGCTATGCATGTGATTTTTATTGTGAAACTGGACATTTTAAGAAGTGAGTCAATCTCAAAATCTTTGACTCCCTTTTGGAGCCAGCCTCTAGTGGCCACAGGAGGAAGTGCAGTTTTTGGCATTTTTGTAATGGCTTCAATATTCAACTGTGGAGGATGCCCCCTTGGTGCAAAGCCTGATCACCATGTTGTTTCCCCCGTCTTGCAGGGAAAACCAGGCAAAGATGGTGATCCGGGTCCTCCGGGATACTCAGTGAGTTCTGCCAGCAAACTGCACATAATCCTTTTCTAAAATGCCTCATATACATGTCTTAATCTTCTTGTATTGCTTTTTGTCACATTTAGGGGCCCACTGGAGAGACAGGCCAGCCCGGTCTTCCAGGGAGGGATGGTGAGACAGTAAGTTTCTTTCGAATATTTAAAAATTTTTAATTTGACGAGTCAAACAGTAATGCCATGAACTGTGTAAATAACACTCCTTCTCATTTAAGGGACAAAAAGGTGATCGTGGATTCCCGGGTCCACCAGGGCAGGTGAATGAGAATGCTACATTTAATTATTTGTGAAATATTTATCTCACACTTGGACTCTTAACACCATTTAATTGTCTTCTTACGTAAATTCAATGCTGTGCAAATACCCAAATGCAGAACTCAGGACACGAGAGCGGAATGATGCATTCGCAGCGTGTGAGAGAAAAAAAAAATCACAGTGAATTACTTGCAGACAGCTTAATATTTCAATTAATACTTTAACCATCGTACGTGGAAAAACTCAAAAAAATAAAATAAGAAAGTGTTTTGAAAGGTATGAGGAACGTTTCCATAAGGAGGTAATATTTATCTCAGTCTTAGTTTGATTTAATTCAACTAGTCCATTATGGCACTTTATATTTATTCTGGGGGTTTTTTGTTTTGTTTTTTATTAAAAAAAACTTTTAAAGATATTTGGAAAGTTTTGTCTTGTTAAGTGAGTGTGTGAGTCTTGTGAATTTAGTTAATTTCTTTTTGACATCCCATCAGGTGATTGGCGGGCCAATAGGGAGTCAGGTGGGGCCTAAAGGTGACTCTGGCTTACCAGGATCACCTGGACCCAAAGGAGACAGAGGAGCACAAGGTGAGCTCAAAACACACGGGAGCATATCAACCACAGCTATTATTTGCATTCAGATTATTTAAGTTCAAAAATAGATGAGAAAATAGATTAAAAGTGTAATAATACATTTAGGGGAAAGGTTTTAATAATTTTTATATTTTAGTGTTACTAAGGAAGAAATAAAGGTGTACAATTATTAATTATTTAAATTAGTTAATGGCTTTTCTTTGCTTTTGGTTGTTGGCTGGACAAGACAATTCTTTTGAGATGTACTTTTTGATTATCTTTGGAAATAAGCAAATAACACAGAAACATCGACCTCACTTTTCCAGGTTTCACAGGACCTCCAGGAGAACCGGGACTCCCAGGAACTGGTAGTGGGGGTTTTCCTGGACCTCAAGGTTTCCCAGGAGAGAGAGGTCAGAAGGGAGAGACGGGCCCTCCAGGAATCTTTCTGCCAGGTCCCCCAGGTCGTGCAGGGTCTCCTGGGCCCCCTGGTCCGCCAGGGCTGCGTGGACCTCCAGGCACTTCCTCAGGTCAAAACTGCATACCAGGACCTCCTGGGGTTCCTGGTGTACAAGGAGAAAGAGGTTTCCCTGGAGAGTTAGGACAGAAAGGTGGGAAAATGTCTGAGATTGCATCAAAATAAATAATTACTGTCAGATTGGTGAAATATCACCAAATCTCCCAAAAAAGTGCTTTTAATTTTCTGTAGCCTTTTCCAGAAAAAAGTGACATTAATCAACTGATTGTGCTTTAGGTGCGAAAGGTGACACCTGTGTGAACTGCATAGGAAGCGTCAATCCCATCCCTGGACCTCCAGGACCTCCAGGAGCGCCTGGATTTCCTGGTGAGACCCCCCACCCCCAAAGTTTTAATTTCTATCAGGTGGTATTAACAAGCTTTCCTGACTCCACAATAACAGATTAAAATTGCTTGGTGGTCCTTCAGTAGTGACATTAAATGTGACAATAAAGACATTAAAGTTTAGTGCACCTCAGGACAGACGTATATATGGTCTTTTTTTCTTCATCAGGAACTCCTGGTGTCCAAGGTTTCAAGGGAGACAGAGGTTTTTCAGGAACACCTGGCTCTGTCGGCCCCAGTGTGAGTATGTCTTACTTTTCCTTTCCAAAAGTGTTTATTATCATCGTGGAACAGCAACAATTTGGCACAGATTTGATTAATGTGTTGCTTGTGATTTTTTTGCACCAGAAAAATTAGATATCTTAATGAAAGCCATAATTTCTTTGGTATACTTAGCCTGGCTGTATTTTCTTATTTATTTTTCTTTCTTTTCCCAAAAATGTATTCTGTTCATCTGGACGTAACGTTTTCAGTTTCACCCAATGAAAATGCTACGTCCAGATGAACAGAATGAATTTGGTGGGGGGGGATACTTTACCTGGATGATTGAGCATGCATCAAGACATCTTGCTTCTTTCCTTTCCAGGGTCCTCCTGGTCCTCAAGGTCCTCCCGGCCTCACTGGAGAGAAGGGAGAGCCAGGTGATCCCATCACAGTTAATGGTGTGAGGGGAGAGAAGGGTGACACTGGCTTCCCTGGATCACCTGGTTTGCCCGGACTAGATGGTCCGCCTGGTCGTGATGGAGCCCCTGGGCCTTCTGGGCCTAAAGGAGCTCCTGTGAGTGACTTCCACTCTGTTTATCATTTATCTGAATTAACCCAAACCTCCCTGACCCCAACTAATGTATTTGCAACTGTGACAGGGCTCGTTGTTGGTGAACGGAGAACGGGGCCCCCCCGGTGAGCCAGGTTTCCCTGGTAATCCAGGAGACAGGGGTCCTCCAGGTCTTCCTGGCTTTGGAAATCCAGGACCTCGTGGAGAGAAAGGTGTCCAGGGTGTCTCAGGAAGACCGGGACCTGTTGGTGCACCCGGTAAAAAAATCATTTTAGATTTTTTATATATATATATATATATATATATATATATATATATATATAAATATATATCTCACCGGAACTGTAACTGTAGCATTTCCAGGGAGCCATGTAAATATGAGTTGAAATTGTGTGCTTGGTCCATTCGTGGGACATTTCAGCTTTTTCATTTTAATGTCTACATGTAGAGTAACAGAAACAAGCCCCCCTTTTCTGATAATTCACTGAAGAAAACTTCAGTACAATTTACTCTAAAAATACATCCATTCCCAGTCCAGATCCATGTATGTGAGGTTGTTTGGAACTACATGATGTAGTACTTGCTGGACAAATCCTTGTTTAGCGAGAACAGTGGTAACATGTTTCTTGTAGTTGGTCACCAGGTTTGTATACATCTCAGGTCCACCTCCTTTACAGAAACACATTAAAAAATCCTTTAGCTCTCTTGGCTGCCGCTTAGCAACTCGAAGCTTCAGCTCCCTCCACAGACTTTCTATAAGACTAATGTGCTTCTTCTTTAGCCACCACTTTGTTGCCTTGTCAGTATGTTTTGGGTCACTGTCATGCCCCATCCGTGACTAATCTTTAGTGTACTTGCAGAGGGAATGAGATTCTCGTACAAGATGTCCATTGGCCTCCCAATGCAGTGAAGTCATTCTGTGCCCTTAGCAGAAAAACAGCTCTAAAGCATAATGCTTGACTGGGGGTTGTTCTTTGTGTCACACTCAGCATTTCTCTTCCTTAAAACATGGTGGGTCAAGTTGATGCCGAGTATCGTGATTTTGGTTTCATCTGACCGCAGCACTTTCTTCCAAGTCTTCTCTGAATCATTTAGATCAGGGGTCACCAACATGGTGCCTGCGGGCACCAGGTAGCCCGGAAGGACCACATGAGTAGCCCCCGGGCCTGTTCTAAAAATAGCTCACTATAACAACTTACCAGTAAGCTGCATCTTTTTTTTTTTTTAATTTTAAAATCAGAATTGCATTGGTATCAATTTGTTAGAGATAATATATACAAAAAAAACAAACATTTATTATTAAATATTAGATCAGTGCTAGCTGGTCTCCATGGAAACAGTTGCCATAATCAGTGTCTTTACATAGATGAATATCATTAATTATTAATGATAACATATAATTAAAGTTAAATTGAGGAAATGTGTTATTTCAGCAGTGTGTGTCAAACTGGTAGCCCTTCACATTAATCAGTACCCAAGAAGTAGCTCTCACTTTCAAAAAGGTTGGTGAGCCCTGATTTAGATGTTCACTGGCAAAATTAAGATGGGCCTGTACCCCTGCCTTCTCAAGCAGGGAGACCTTGTGGGTACTGCAGAACTTCAACCCATCACAGCATAGTGTGTTACCAATAATGTTTTTGGTGACTGTAGTCCCAACTGCCTTCAGATCATTAACAAGCTTCTTCTGTCCTGTGATCAATCACCTTTCTCACAATCATCCTTGCCCATTATATTTCTTCCATTATCAAATTATCACCAACAATTAATATACAATTTAAACTTCAGCCCATTCGTCCGTTGATAGCTGTTTGGTCTTGCCCATGGTGATGGAAAGGTTGGAAAGGAACATTTTGATTCTGTGGACAGGTGTCCTTTATACACTTAATCAGATTGGATGTATCTTACTGACTGACTATAATCTGTGTGCCACATGGGCACAGACCCAACCATAGCGGCCAGAATTCTGTCCTAGTTGTAGGAGGATGAAATACTTATATCCCCCCATTGTACCTTACCTTCTTACACCAGTGCTGTGTCTCACAACACAACAAAGTATATTATATGTTGATCTAATTGATATTTTTCAATTCTTTATCTCTGAGGTTATATCTATAAAACTCGGTATATCGTCAAGCTATAGCCTGAGTTTGAGGTCCTGCTTCTTTTTACTGACATGTTCATTACATCAAAAGTTACGTTTTTCCCCCCACATCTTTCACAAAATCTCCTACAGAGGTCTTCATACTGAACTTTGAAAATTATTTTATTTAAGTTAACATAAGGAACGCATAGCGAAATAGGATGGATATTTATTTTTCCCACAGAAAGTATCCAACCTTTAATCTGTGCATTTTGTCATCATGAAGGTACTAAGGGTGAACCTGGTCAGACGACAACAGAGAAAGGGGGCAAAGGAGAACGAGGTCGGGATGGCGAGTCTGGGCAGCCTGGTTCACCAGGTACACGAGTCACCATTTTGTCGTAAATTTATATTTTCCATTTACGATATCTGAAGTAATATACATGCTGCCTGATTGCATAATTTAGTCTTTTCCCTTTGTCAGGTTTACCAGGTCAGTCCGGACAGCCTGGTTTTCCCGGTTTACCAGGAGCGAAGGGTGAACCCGGAATCACAGGCATTGGCCTGCCAGGACCTCCAGGACCAAAAGGCAAAGATAGCAATAAACAGTTTTCTTCCTTTACTCTTTCTACCTCTGTCTTTCTGCCTCCCTTTGTCCACTCCTTTTTACATTCCCCACTCTCTGTTTTTTGTGCCATTGTTACCTTCATCATCTCACACTTTCTTCTTTCCTCCTCCAGGATTCCATGGTGTAGCTGGCCAGCCAGGAGCCCCTGGAGGACCAGGAAGACCGGGGATAGATGGACGCCCCGGTGAGCCTGGATTTCCTGGACCAAAGGTATGTGTACATATATATTTTAATATATTTAGTAGATAATTCTGAATACCAATAACAATTTTACTAACATTATTTAAAGGTTAAAATAATAAGGCTAAAATTATCCTTACAATTTGAAAATGACAGCTTTTTTATATTAAGCAATTTAAGGCAACACCTTTCATTAAATGCCTCTTGTTCTGTCCTAAACTGTACTGTTCGTCCCTCCCTGTGTGCCTGACAGTCTCTTTGGTTATATGTGACAGGGTGAGCCTGGTTTTGGACTTCCTGGTCCTCCTGGTTTAACAGGAGCACCAGGATCTAAAGGTTCCACTGGACCTAAGGGAGATCCCGGTTTCCCCGGTAACCCTGGTTTATCAGGACGGCCTGGAAATGATGGAGCTCCAGGATTCAAAGGTACCCTTAAGATTGTCTGATTATTTTAGAACAAAATAACGCCAAGCCAGAACTTTGAGCCGACACGTTGTCCTCTGTATGTGCAGGTGAGCCTGGGACAACTGGTACACCTGGACCTCGTGGCCTCCCTGGACCCTCCTCTTTTGGCGGAACGGGCCCACAGGGTCTCCCGGGACCTCAAGGCCCGATGGGACCACCAGGTAAGTCACATATGGTTTGACTGTGATGAGAAAACTCAGCATTACAGAATATCCATACTGTCGTTTAATGATGTCTTAAAATCATTAAACGAGGGGGCAGCAGTCTAATCTGTTAAGACATAATCTGATCTATATGGTTCTGCCTCTGGACTCTCCTGCTATTAGGATATACATGAGACACCTCATTAAGGTGGTTTTCAGTATTTTTCCTAGGCAGATAACAAGATCAGAAACATTGCTCAACCCTATTTCTATAATTTGACTACTTCACTTTCAGGCTCAGCTCGGTAAACCAGATGTCACATTGGTCTGTCTGTCAGTCTTTAGCTCAGAGTTTCCTCCACTCTTGAACATAATCCAGAATTCTTGAACCCCATTACCTGGAGTAGGGAATCTACTCTACAGGTGAGGTTCTACATGGTCTCAGACTTGAAAGCAATAATTCTCATCATAGCCAAATAACTCTGGTGCAAGATGCAGTTCAACATTCTCCAGATTGGAGAATGTTGGACTGACTTACAATATGACCCAAACCCTGACTATTAGAAAACAGGGACTAAATAGCTTGTAACACTGGGCCCCAATACTTTATTTTCCCAACCCTAACCATGTCCCACAGGTTAGGGTTGTGGTCATATACCCAAAAGCATACATAGAGCAAACTCTATGTATGTAAACTTTAGAGCTGAACAGCTCCTTCCTACCTTGCCAATCCAGAAGCACTGTTTCAAGTCTTGCAGAAATTGGAACCAGGACAGCCCCTCAAAATCTTGACTACCCAGAGGAGTGGAGAGTAAAAAATCAAAAGATCAAATGTTGTTCCTAAAGGAAAAGAGGACAGTCATATTAATCATCTTTACAGGGCTCCCGGGATCAGATGGCCCAAAAGGAGACCCTGGCCCTCCAGGTCTAGACATCCCAGGCCCACCAGGAAACCCAGGAGCTCCAGGTTTTCAAGGTTCCCCGGGTCTGATTGGACCCCCAGGACCACCTGGAGGACCTGGACGCGATGGTTTGCCTGGCTTGCCAGGTAAGATGTCATCTTCTATCAGACTGAGCTAATGGTTTTTGGTAGATCCACTGAGACCTCCAGTGTGTATTTAGATACCCTGGCTCAGTATAATAAGCCAAATGAGACTGTGAATTGAAGCTTGACAGTTAGATTAAGGCAGTCATAAAATCAACCTTTTTCAGCTCAGGCAGCTGGCTAAAATAAAGCCAATTCTTTCACGGCAGCACTTTGAGACAGTTATCCACACCTTTGTTAGCACTCGGCTAGATTACTGTAATGCACTTTATATAGGGGTCAGTGCTTCATACATTACTCATCTACAGAGGGTGCAAAATGCCGCAGCACGTCTTTAACTGGGACTCGAAAGTTTGAGCACATTTCCTCTATTTTAGCGTCACTTCACTGGCTGCCAATTCTTTCTAGGATTCATTTCAATTTTCTTTTATTTGCTTTTAAAGCCCTCCATGGCCTAGCCCCATCTTATCTCTCTTAGCAGCTACAGCCTTATACACCCACCCGCTCCTCAGGTCAGCTGATCAGCTGTTCCTGAATGTACCCAGGACCAAGCGCAAATTTGGAGGAGATTGTGCTTTTCCTGTAGCAGCTCCAAAACTGTGGAATAATCTGCCTTTGGAGATTAGATAGGCTTCTTCTCTGCCTGTCTTTAAATCACGCCTGAAAACCCACCTCTTCACCCAGGCCTTTGACACCGTGTGAGATGTTGGTTTTATTTTTAGATAGATAGATAGATAGATAGATAGATAGATAGATAGATAGATAGATAGATAGATAGATAGATAGATAGATAGATAGATAGATAGATAGATAGATAGATAGATTTTCAAGATGGTAGCTTGAAAATCAATTTTTACAAAAAGCATTATCTGTCACAAGTTGATGTAGCAAAGGATGAAAAACTGTCATAGTGACATTTGACACAAGCTGTGGGTGGACAACAAACTGGACTGGCCATGCAACAAGCAGCACCTGTACAAAAAAGGCCAAAGCCGACTGTATTTCCTCAAGAGGCTGAGGGCTTTCAACATCTGCAGGAAGCTCCTGAGGATGTTTTACAAGTCCATGTTTGCCGGAGTACTATTTTATGCTGTGGTGTGCTGGGGGAGCAGCATGGCAAAGAAGGACTCATCCATAT
>VURO01048381.1:74060-88015 GCA_015108175.1 Pelvicachromis taeniatus
TTCTAACTTTCTCTCCTCTATAATTCCTGCCTGCCTGCAGGTCAAAAAGGAGACATGGGTCCCATTGGATCTCCAGGACCTTCTGGAGGACCAGGTACCCCAGGAGGACCCGGTGCTCCTGGATTTAAAGGTATTGACACACTCCATGCTTACCTAAAAAATCATGTATGACAACACTTATTGCTATAAATTGACATATGCAGCACTCATTTCTTTTTTTTTTGTTTCTAAGAAGCCTGACCTTCTGAAGGTTTTATTTTCTCTGCTCATTTTCAATTCAGTCCGTGTACTTGACAATTTTTGGAGGTCTTTAAATTATATTTTACACACATTAAATTCACATCTTTCCCCACTTGTTTATCTGTAGATAACACACACAACGATAACACAGTAAAATTGAAGTTTTAGCCAAAAACGTGGCATATCTGGCATGCAGTGTGTCCTTACAAAAAAATGAAGGAAAGTGAATAAGTGGAGGACAAAATAAGAAGTGTCAGGCCTACAAAGCTCTCTACAACAGATGAACAGTATCCAAAAGTCATGTTCTTAAGAAATACAAAAAAAAACTCCACCGAAGACCCGACATACAACTCGGGAGATATAGCTCGCCCTTTATTTGTGCCATCTACTGTTCACTGAACCCTCATTAGAAATAATCCCAGTGAAGGAGGCTGTCAAGAAGCCCTTCTTAAGGAAGGGAAACAGGGAAAAGACGGAGGTGTGCCTCCAGTGGCAGCAGGTGATGGAGTGATTAAGTCAAATTTTAAATATTTGGTTCAAATAGTTGTATCATCAGTACAGCATCATCAAAATATATCCAAAATGATCATTTACCATACAGCAAATAATCTATTTAAAAACCTTGGATCTGGTTTTATAAGCTATGGAAAAGAATATAAAGGAATTTATCATTTTCATTTTCCAGTAAATTGTGACCTCTGTTGTTGATATAATTGGATTAAAAATATGCAGCTACTCATGAAAAGACCTGCCTGATCTCCACAGGTGATCCAGGATTTCCAGGTAGAGACGGTGCACCAGGTGGTCCTGGTGGTAAAGGAGAGAGGGGAGACATGGGCCTCCAGGGACCGCCAGGACCCAGTGTTCCAACACAGTTCTTGAAGGGACAAAAAGGAGAAGTTGGACCTTCAGGTAGAGATGAAAACATATTCACTGACCTTAAAGAGTCAAAGGTTTGAATTATATCTTGCAGGGTTGGTTTTCTACAGGTGGAACAGGTTTTCCGGGTCCAAAAGGTGTTACTGGTCTTCCTGGTGACCCTGGGCTTCCAGGAACAGACGGCGGTCCTGGCCGTCCTGGACCTCCAGGTATGAATTCACCTCTAACGTGTAAGCATAAGTACACACACAAACAGATTTTTAACATGCTGTTTCATTTTTTTTGCAGGTCCTAAAGGAGATTCTGGTCGCCCAGGAGGTCCAGGTATTCCTGGGTCTCCAGGACCTAAAGGCCAAATGGGAGACATGGGAATTCCAGGTGCTTTTTATCAAAACTTTGGTCAAACTGATGATGCACTGGTGTGGTAGTTAGTCTTATCAAGGAACAGAATACCTCTGTATATATTCTGTATATTATGACATTCTTTTTTTTAATGTTTGTTAAACTTTATTTGGGACTTCAATGAACACACAGGACCACCAGGGCTGAAAGGTGCACCAGGAGTGTTGGGTTCACCAGGATCCCCAGGACAGCCAGGATCACCTGGTTACCCAGGACCCAAAGGTGAGCCAGGTTCTGCTGGCGTCGGACCACCTGGACTAAGTGGACAAAAGGTGCATAATGGAACCACTCAGATTTCCTGGTAAAAATTGCAAATATTATTATTATAAATCATTTTTTGTTCACATTAAAACATTTTATTACATCCTCTGTAGGGTGAGCCAGGCGTGCCAGGGTACCCAGGAAATCCAGGACTAAAAGGAAACCCGGGATTACCAGGTCCCCCAGGTGTGACAGGAAGACCAGGCGACAAAGGTGACCCCGGACTCCCAGGATTCCAAGGTAAGTCTGATCACAGCATGATGTAGAAAAGAAGAATAAAAAGCTGAAATAAGTTGCTGATATTAAACTGCAGATGCAGCATTTTATCTATTAAAGTTACAATTACAAGTTTATTTAAGACAATAAAAAAAAAACAGCATCAAATAAAAACACAATTAATGGTTCTGGCTGGTAAATCTGGACAAGTTTTTGCCATCACTGAACCAAAAAAAAAAAAGAAAACTAAAAAAATTAACTGTGAGAATTCAAGTATTCTGAGAAGGAATTAGACATGTGTATGTCATGTTACCATTTCAAGCATTTAGAAAAATCAGGCCTTCAATGAGAGACTTTGGTCAGTCGCACGTATTTTATGTCAGAGTGAAGAAGGAATTTTATCGCTATAATTTATTACAATTATTAGCTTTATTTTACCAGGAATTCCCTTTGAGATGGGACTGTCTTTTACAAGAAAGGCCTAACCAATGTAGTAGCCACAAAACTCAAAATATCTCAAAAATGCCACAAATACAACATAAAATTAATCACAACATCCACAACATAGCAAACCATAAAAAAACATGGAAACAATAAGACATAATGAGACAATAAGTGGCTTCTCAAAGAAACTTCCAAGTCTCCTTCACTGCATTCCTTATTATAGTTTCAGGTCACCAATGGATAGACGCATGTTTAAATTGAGGATCTCTCAGTACATCAAAAAGCCAGTTAGAGGAGCGTAGCTGGTAACTTTGGTTACTAGGACAGCAGTAAAAGGGAGGTTTACCAAGAATGGCTTTATTGAGGAAAATATTCTTGTGTTGTGTTCTTTGAGTGGTCAGTGATGGCTGGCCTGTCAAATCATAAAGAATGCAATGAAGTAAAATTATGAGAAGGTCAGCATCTGTGTTCAGATTTCATTGTTGATTGCTGATCTCTGTCAATTAGTGCAGATGATCATGATCAGTTTTTGTGTCATTGGGACTTCTTTTTACTGAAGCAAAGCTAGACTGATTCAACAATCTTCTCTTTCTACTCTCCTGTCAGGTCCTCCTGGTATCCCCGGTCCTAAGGGTCTTGACGGTGGGCCCGGTACCCCAGGTTTCCCAGGAGCTCCAGGTAGACCAGGAGAACCGGGTCCACAAGGACCGTCTGGTCAAGCAGGAGAGAAAGGTCAGGCAGGTCGGGATGGGATTCCAGGACCAGCTGGAGTCAAAGGAGACCCAGGTGAGTCACAAGGTGTCCCCTACAGAAACTATAATTTTGCTGTGTATTCAAAATTGCTTTCCTTTGTGTTACTCAAAATTAAATATTTTGATTACTTTTCCCTCCAGGAATTCCAGGTTACGGTGGCCCGGGTCCTGCTGGAAATCCAGGACTGCCAGGTGAATTAGCACTACCTGTACTGCATATACATTCACAGCTGTGTATTCTTTATTGAATTTTTGCTGGTTTTGCAGGTTAGTTTAAATGATTTAAGCATTCCCTAGTTTGTCTCTCTCTGTGTGTTAAGGTTCCAAGGGAGACCCAGGTCCTCCTGGTCAACCCGGCAGCCCTGGTTTTCCCGGCACTAAAGGAGACCCAGGCTTACCTGGTGGCCCTGGTGAAAAAGGTACCGCTGGCTTTCCTGGGCCTGGTGGGCTGTCTCTGCCAGGCCCTAAAGGTGCCGCAGGACCCCCTGGATTACCTGGAAGAGCAGGTAAAGCATTTGGACAGTATTTATCACCACACATAGTACTAGAATTTGCTGCCTGGTTTTCATATGATAATCGTTTTACACTATCTATAATAATAATAACAATAATAATAATAACAATACTGTTTAAGACAGGATTCTTCCGTTCATACCTCTCAACGTAATGTTAACTTAAAATCAGCGTCACTGCATGAACTGCATTTATGGTCACGAGACTTGCAGGAAAATGGCTGGACAACCAATTGCCCCATGGGCATCATACAGATTAGTTGATTCTTTGGATATCTCTGCTGAATAATGCTCCAGTTCACTGTTAAATGTTTGATTTAAAGGTAAGAGGTGAATAAACTACTATGAAATCAATAAACCATAAATCTTGTCACACCAATGGGCTACATCCTGTAAAAAGAAAAGCTGTGGGACAAGTAGGTTAAAAGCAGAATGCGTTTGGATTTCTGTATATGGGCTTAAATAGGGTGTTGCTAAAGCCTAACCCAACCACTGATGGATCGCTGATAATCAGGGAAATGCTAAGCTGTTCAGCAGTTTTTAAAACTGTAGATAACATGTTTTGGACATACCAGCCTGTGGTTCCCAGTTCAGAACCACTAGCCTAAGCCTATAGGTAACCACAGAAAACCAGACAGCAAATGTCAGAATCTCCACTTTAAACGTGAATGCTTCCATCTCCTTGATTTGCATGGGAGATTGTTGCACCAATCAAACCACCGGTATGAGAACCATCACACCTGTATGATTACTGTCCACGCCACTCTCGTCCCATGAGTAAACATTAGTTTTCTCCTCCTTCGCCTCATCGCATATCTGTTTGCCTCTGGGGTTATGACTACGTCCCAAAAAGTGCATGTGTTTATGCCACATTGTTGTGTCTTCATCGTCATCCAAAAATGTTTTTATTCACGAAACGATACGCCCTCATGTCTCCTCACCCCCTTGCCCTCTTCTCTTGGTCTGGTCATTGGCAAAGCTGTATTCCATTCTTCTGTCCACAGCACTGAGTTGTGTGTATTAGTTTGTGTTTGTCCTCTAATGTGACCATTGTGATCAGTGTGTGTCTTTGTATGTTTGTGAACCATTCTGAAGAAAAGAGAACTTCAAACAAGTGAAGCAGACACAAGCCAAAGTCTCTGATTCAGTCAAAACTCTGTCATTAAAGGTCATTCGATGAGGACAAAAGTACTGCTGCTATAGTAATCTATTTACCCAGTTAGCATAAAGAGCAGAAAATATTCAATTCTGGATAAGGTCAGTCGTTGGTTTGTGTCTGGCTTTGCTGCCGTACTTTGGTTTTTTTCTCACCAATTAGCCATTTGCATGGACACTGTTCGTCCCGACAAAAGCGCACACGTGTGTGTGTTTATACACACTGAGAACAAGTCTCATGCAGTGCTGGAAAGAGTGGACACTCCTGACAAACCCTTTCAAAGAAACACCCCGGTTTTTAACTTTTTCTTTCTTTTTTTTTAAAAGATACTTTTTGGTGTCAAAATTATTCTCACATTCATGGAAGCATTCGTAATAACAACTGACACAAATTTGTAGCATTGTGATCTTTCTTTATGTAAAAAAAAAAAAGAAAGATGGAAGTAGATGTGCAGGTTTAATTTACACTATTCAGCCATTTTATTAGGTACACCAATTCAACAAATATCTAATCAGCTGATGACGGAAACTCAATGCATTTAGCATGAAGACATAGTTGAAATTTCTGCTGCCGCCTTCAGGTGGTGGGGTCAGATTTAAAAAGTACACTACATGATAGCATTGATCTATCCTGCTTTTATTGATGGTTCAGGCAGTTCTGATGGCACAAAGGGGTCCAACCCAGTATTAGAACAGTACTAGCAAGGTGTAACTAATAAGCGGCAGTGAGTGTCTATTTACAGTAAATCACCCATTATTTAAAAGCCACATCGTTTGAAAGCAATTGTCAGAACTGACTGCTATCCAGCCCTGCGTCAGGCTACATGAGAAGGTTTTTGGGGGTGTCAGGGTGACACAATGTTATTACATGTTACTGCTGTTCCCTGTGGCTTGGTCCCACCCGCTTTGGCGTGGCGGGCCCTCTTCCTGTGACAACTCATGCATCTGGGCACCACAGGCCCTGCAGGTCAGATCAACAGCATCCAGACTTCTCCTGCACGTCTCTTACAGCAGCACTGACCGAGTTTAACCTCTCTGTGATCCGTTTGGGAACAAATTGTTGATAAATCACTGCATCTCCTCTTTATTTCCTCCTAACAACTGTCTCTTTTCACTTTCCATGCACTCTGATGGTAGCATAATGCACTTTTTTATTTACAAGTAAGCAACTTTTAAAGATTTTTTTTTTTTTCTTGAAGCGTAATCGTGAAAATCACAACACAAATCAGCATGTGGATCATCTGGGTCACATGTAGGTGCTGCAGCAAATTCAGAATGTGTCAGCACCACAGAATTTAAATACAAAAACACATCACATAACTAACTCACCTTAGTCGTTTTCACATTGTATTAGCTTACATTTAAGCATTAAGTATTGAGTATATATTGTAGTTTAATTTTTGTTTTAATCTTTGAAAGATAAGGCTGTCAGGCTATTAGCTATAGTTTTGTTATTGCCTGCAAAACCTGTTAAAAAGCCCAAAACCAATAACTGCTTGAAGACCTCACTGGCTAAAAAGGGCTTATGCAAAATCCTGCTGCCACTTATCAAAGAGTTACTTAAGCAAGGTTAATGGTTCCAGTTAACATGATCTCAGTTTGTTGTTGGTTTTGACTTTCTCGTGTTAATAATTGATTCTAAAAAATGATGCCAAATATGAATACATATCAGTGTTATTTGTAAAAGATTAACAGCAACATATTTAAAAGCAGACAGCTGGCATTTACGCTAACATACCAGCTCATGGTGCATGAATTAAATCAAGCCGAATAGCCCCAATGTTTTGTTCAGTAAAGGAGAAATACCTCTTTCATTGTCAGGTATGACTGTGTTTCTGTACTGATGCCTACCTCTGTCTAAACCTGCTCTTCTTCTTTGTTCCCTATTGCTTTATTCCGGCTCCGGTTTGCCTGGCAATCCTGGGAACGCTAGGTCCTCCAGGTTAGACTCCATTGGTTTGATGGGTTTGATACATGTAGCCATTTAAACTGAGTTTCATGCTGGGTTGGGGTTAGTTCACGTCAATTTCTCTCAGTTCAAAGCGTGTAAAGAGAAAAGTAGAAAGAGAGAAACAGCTCTTGACACACCATATGAACCACATCATTAGAGATTACTGATAACTGCTGATAGAAATATGACTTGTGAAGCGTACAGGGCTCTACTCTCTGCTCAGATTCAGCCAAATGCTGCAAAGTTTCAGTCTACAGTGTGTAATAGTCCAAAAACATTGGGACCGAACTGAATGATAAAACTCTTAATGATCTGAAGATGAATTAACCTCGGCCGTAACCTCTGAATTTGTGCGACGGTTTATGTTATAAAGTTGAGTGTTACATCACGTTTGCTCTTACCCTTTCTTTACCCCACAGGACAGCTCGCGCAAGACTAATAACCATAAAATAACCTGCACACAGTCGAGTTGCAAGTTTACTGTTTTTCAGGATTGTTTTTACCTGAAGATCTTCTTAAAATGTTTTTTCTACCATGATATTTAGTTATCAGTAACATATATGTGTGTTTATCCTGTTCTGTCAAATGAGGCAATCATAATAACCAGGATTCAATCTCAGGGTTCACTATTAATACACCTGTAACACTTTAATCTGAAAATTAAACTCTTCAGTTTGGTGTCTGCAAGCTTTTCCCAAGAATTTAAAGAAAGGAACCAGACAAATACATTTTCAAAATTTGTCACACTTAGATGTTTCAGAAATCTTAATAAACACAAAATGCAGTTTTTAAATGATTTAATTTTCCAAACCCTTGACATCAAGAACTGCAATCAAGTATTTGTGATAACTGGCAGTGAGTCTTTTGCATCACTGTGGAGGAACTATGGCCCACTCTTCTTTGCAGAATAGTTTTAATTCAGCTACACTGGAGAGTTTTCAAATATGAACACCTTGTTTAAGGTCACGCCAAAGCATCTCAATCTGACTGAAACCTCATGGAGATGGGTGTTTTTTGCAAACGTGTGTTCTTCTTGGTCAGCTGTCAGGTCAATGGTCTTTTCCTTGAACTCCCCCATGGATGCTATTTTTGCCATCTCTTTCTGATTGTTGAATAATGAACTATGACCTTAAGTGAGCCTAGCCAGGTTGCAGTTCTCTAGACGTTGTTCTGGGTTCTTTTGTGGTGTCCCAGATGAGTCATCGATGCACTCTGGGATTAATTTTGGTAGACTGACCACTCGTGGGAAGGTTCACCACTGTTCCAAGTGTTCTTCATTTGTGAATAACGACTCTCATCGTGGTTCACCGGAGTTCCAAAGCCTTTGAAATGCCTTTGTAAACCCTTCCAGACATATAGATGTCAGTAACTTTGTTTCTCAGCTATTTCTTTAGATCGTGAAGTGATGTCTTGCCAGTTGAGATCTTTTAACTTACTTCATTTTGTCAGACAAGTTCTATTTAAGTAATTTCAGCTGATCCACCAGTAATCAGGCCTAGGTGTGGCTAGTGAAACTGAACAAAGCTTTAAAAATTGCATTTTGTATTTACTCAGATTATCTTTGCCTAATATTACAATTTGATTGACGAGTTGAAGCGTGTCTGTGTCAAAAAACGTAGAAATCAGGAAGGGGACAAATACTTTTTCACATCAGAATAAGACCCATAAGAAAACATAAAAGTAAATCAGAAAATTGAAAAGGAAAACAACCACCCATGTTTCTGTTAGCCAACAATGTTTTGTTTAATTCCTTATTAAAATCAAAATGTGATCACAACCCTGGTGAGAATAAAAAACACATAATCAACAGTGTTGTGTTGTTTTTGTGTTATCATAACCCACCTTTCATTCTCTGCGTGTGAAGGTCCACCCGGTCCACAAGGTCCTCGTGGACTCCCAGGAAATGGCGGCGTTAAGGGAGAAAAGGGTATTCTTGGCACACCTGGAATTCCTGGCATCCCCGGACACAAGGGAGATCCTGGCTTTCCAGGAAATCCGGTAATGCCCTGTTTTACATTTACTTCATCATTATCTGAGTTTAAAAGAATGCAGATCCATATTTCTTTGTCTTTCATTAGCTGAGCTCACAATATCTCTACAACCCTTTCTTCTCAGGGCATACCCGGTCCTGCTGGCCCCGCTGGTTTGAAGGGAGATATAGGACAGCCTGGTGTTCCTGGATTCCCTGGTTTGTTCATAATAACCGAATTTGTGCTTCTTTTTTTCACCCAAACATGCATTTTAGTCTTAGGCATTGTGAGTAGAGCCTAAAGATTTGTTTTGTTGGAATTTTTATCAGGATTGAAGGGTGATATTGGATATCCTGGCCCCACTGGCCCTCCTGGAGATCGTGGACTACCCGGAGAACGAGGTGGGCGAACATGTTATCCTTTTCTTCTAGAGTGAATATTTAGGTGACCTATGGATGACCATGAGACTACCTTCAAAAGAAAAATATGTGCCGCAGCTTTATTTTGTTCCGTCTCCCTCCCCTCACCCCCAGACATGTGTATTAATAGGAGAATTTTCTCGTGTTAATAGGCACTCCGGGAGATCCCGGCGAAGGTTCACCTCCCATTATGCTAAAGGGAGATCAGGGACCCCCAGGTCTTCAGGGCCTACGTGGTTCTCCAGGACCACCTGGTTTGCCTGGTCCAGCTGGAGGCCCAGGTAAGTGAATATAGATTCTTTGATGGGAATTGATGACGGTAACATGAAAGACACAGGACAGGATCAAATGATTATACTGCTCTTTCCAAAGAGGAAGCACTTCCTACAGAGATATCTATACTATGCTTTTATAGACATTTATAGTTCTGAGGAAATAGGTTTTCAATTTTTGCATTTAATACATATTAAATAGGGCTTTTGTATATCAATAAATACTGACAAAATGATTTCTAGGAGTAAATTTTGGCCACATCTATGATCCTAAAATAAGATTTTGTACCAATATCACCTCCGATAGCAAGACCAAATATTTTGGACATTTTCCATAATGCTAGGCGACAGATTATCCAGTGAATTTTTAAAAGTAAAAGCAGGACTTTTTCTTTGACTCAAACAGAATACGACAGACGACAGGCTCTTCTTCTCACACAAGTGCTGTACAATATAGAAACCACGACAATTTTATATTTGGACTAATATAATCTGAACGTGATGAGTAAAATGAACTAAGGTGGAAAAAAATTGGTGGAGTCATTGCCTCTCCTACCTCCTGGTCTCAGGTGTCAAAGGTGACCCTGGAGGTCCTGGGAGTGATGGTCCTCCTGGCTTCAACGGACCTCCTGGCAGGAAGGGAGACATTGGTCCTGCAGGTCAGCCTGGTAAGTAAGGCAGAGTCTCATACCCAGCCTGCTCTGCATGTTATCCCAGGTAAAAATTAGTAAACATTTTTAGTAGTTGTAACAGTTTCTGTTGTAATACAGTGTATTGCCATATGGTGGCGCATACTGTCTCATGATAGGGAGGTCACCACCCTTTTTATGTTCTTCTTTGTACCACATCTGTAATGGAGTCTCCGGTGTGTACGCGGACTAGTGTGCTCTTAAGTAATGTGTGGTAGAGCTGGCAGGTTTATTTTTGACACTAAATAAATGAGTTATTGTGGAAAGTTAAAAGCTGTTGCTCATTCGCTATCCACCTACACACATCCGCGGCTGGCTTCCTCCCTGCCACACGTTACATAGTGCATGTATAGTCATGGCCAAAAGTTTTATTTATCTGCTAGTCAAGGATATACGGGATATAAAAAGATATACTGAGCAGCTGGAAGAAGAAGAAGAAGTTCAACCTGTTAAGTCCCTTTTGTGATGTTCCTGCTTGAAAATGACAAACCTCTATGAAAAAAGTCTTGGTATCAAAATAAAGCTAACAAGCTAAAAACGTAACTGAGGATGTAACATAAAAAACGCAAAAGATTTTATCTGGCTAATCATCTAAATAAGCTAATAAGGCAGAAAATGGTGATTTTTGATGGGAAACTGCTCTCAAAGTGCACCGGGAGACGCCATTATTAAGGAAATGTGGTGTTATCGCGATTAATTTGTTTTGTAAGAAAGACATTAAAGGTAAGATGTCTGGTAATGGTAATGTTTTTCAAACGTGAATGCAATTTTGGTCTTCTTTTGCTGTGTTGGAACACAGCGAAAGTCTGCAGTTTTGGTATCTGAGAGATGTCTGTTTCCAGCAGAGACATTGCTTGTTTGTGTACATGCTGTCGAGTGAACGGGGGAATCCGTGCTTTTTGTTTACATCTTTTTGTGGAATTTGTTTAGCTGCTCTTTTAATTGTGAGCTTTTAGCTGAGATTTTGATGTTTCTATGGTACTGTTGCTGGCCTGAGGCGTCTCATTGCTAATACAGAAATTCCCCTTATCACAGGTCAGTCTGGCAACCCTGGTCCCCGTGGTTCAGATGGTCCACAAGGTCCTCCCGGACCCCCAGGATCAGTTTCTGCTGCTCATGGTTTCCTCATCACCCGGCACAGCCAGAGCACCGATGACCCAGAGTGCCCCACTGGAACTAGGTTTATCTATAATGGATACTCTCTGTTGTACGTGCAGGGCAACGAGCGGGCACACGGACAGGACCTTGGTAAGCTTTACCTAGAAGTTGCACTGTATCAGAAAGCTGTCAGAAAGCAGTTCATATAACTGACCTTCTTCTTTCAGGCACAGCTGGTAGCTGCCTGCGCAGATTTAGCACCATGCCCTTCATGTTCTGCAACATCAACAACGTCTGCAACTTCGCATCCCGTAACGACTACTCCTACTGGCTGTCCACGGACAGACCCATGCCCGAAAACATGGCCCCCTTTGTGGGAGAGCGTATCAGGCCTTATGTCAGCAGGTATGCAGGGAGGAGGGAAGAGCACTACTGTTGAATTCAGGGAAGTGTGTAAATCTTGTGTTTTCCTATGTTTGTGTATCCAGATGTAGAGTGTGTGAAGCTCCCGCCATGGTGATTGCAATTCACAGTCAGACTATCCAGATTCCTTCTTGCCCTGACAACTGGGACTTACTGTGGATAGGATACTCCTTTATGATGGTAGGAAATAACACACGCACACAAACAAACGCACACTCAGACTCTTCCATCCCCACCTTGACTAAAAATCTCACACTGGCTGATCTTCCAGCAGCACCTTGCTTTCCAAAACCCCAAATTTTTATGGCGATACCTAAAAGCTGAGTAGTGAATATTTACATTTCAAAATACAGAGCCTGTCCCGGTTAATTACACTAGTTAGTTTTCCTCACCAACTGTGTATAAAAGATCAACAAAACAAGAGACTGGACATGACAAAAGGTGGGTGTATCAGACTGAAAAACTGAGCACGCTACACACTCACATGGCAGTGACTTGTCAGATGGTTGGTAGGTCCTATAGAAAACCCTCCTTATTGTCTATTTTAATCATATTTTACAAAGTGAGAGCCACACTATACTGAAACTCAGCTTCAGTTCATTTCAGTTTTATTTCTATAGTGCCAAATCACAACAACAGTCACCTCACGACGCTTACTACTGCTACCACTCAGTGAGCAGCAGCGATACTTTGTGACACAAATGGAAACAGACCAAAGCAATCGCATGGAAGTTTATAGTGCAGCACTGTGCACCTCTTTGAGACCAAGCAAGCAATACACATTCCTCCGTAATAACCAGTGGTTGCTGGGAGGTCTCTAGGCCTGTGTGAATAAAATCTGTCGACTGCTATGAGTTGGGTTGGTGGTAGACACTTCTCTCCAACTGCACCTGTACAGCAAATGTAACCAGCACCTCCCATCGTCTGCCTTTTTTTCCCATTCAAGAGTTCATAAATTATCTACAATTCTCATTCTTCCTTCTCTCCCTTCAGCACACCAGTGCCGGTGCAGAGGGCTCCGGTCAGGCTCTCGCCTCCCCCGGCTCCTGCCTGGAGGAGTTCCGCAGCTCTCCTTTCATCGAGTGCCACGGCAGAGGGACATGTAACTTCTATGCCAACTCCTACAGCTTCTGGCTGGCCACCGTGGAACCTTCTGAGATGTTCAGGTGTGGATACATGTGCAAACTTCTGTGAAGGGGAAAGTTTATTAATGAGAAAATATCCTCACACCATTGTACCCACAGCAGGATATATCTATTCTTTTATGTTATTTACACCAATTTATGACCCTAACATCTGGATGGCGAAGCCGAAATTAAGATTCATCAGAACAGGCAGAATTTTTCCAATCTTCCGTTGAACAATTTGGTGAGCTCGTGTGAATTATAGCTTCAGTTTCCTTTTCTTAGCTGACACGAGTGGCACCTGGTGTGGTCTTCTGCTGCTGGAGCTCATTCAGAGATGCTCTTCTGCAAACTTTGGATGTAATGAGTTGTTATTTGAGTTACCTTTGCCTTATTAACAGTTCAAAACCAGACTGGTTTGAGCTGATAGGAAAGAAAAAAACTAGAGTTTTGCAGGAAAATCTCAGCACTTCACCTGTCTCTAAAACTCTAGAACCAAATAATATGACTCCAGCAACCATGCTATGTTCAAAGTTGCTTAAATCACATTTCTTCCCCATTTTCTCAGTTTTAAATTCTTTGCAACTCTTCTTTGCCATGTCTATTTCCCTAAATTCAGTTGATGTTGAGTTGCTGAATAGATATTTATAATAATGAGCAGCTGAACATGTGTACCTAATAAAGTGTATAATGAATGTATATGTATATATGAATGTGTATAATTCAGTACTTGTATGACTCACATGAAAACGAACCCCCTTTTAACCATCCTAATACTTTTGGCTCTTACAGAAAGCCCCAGTCTGAGACCTACAAGGCGGGTAACCTACGGACACGTGTGAGCCGCTGTGCAGTCTGCATGAAGAGGACGTAACGGCATACATGCCACCAAGCGAAAACACCACTGCCAGGAGGGGGAGAGACGCCCAGTCGATGACAAGAGACGATTGGACGTCAGGGGACAAGCGTGGCAGCGTGTGGGGGCAGTCACGATGAGTTGGAATTCCAATGGTGCATTGTCTTCCGGAAAAACAAACTACAACTAAAACAATGGTGCTACTGTGCAACACAGCTTAAAAAAAAAAAAAAAAAAAAAAAAAAAAAAAAAAAAGACAAAAAAGAAGAAAAAAAAAAAAAAAAAAAAAACA
>VURO01048382.1:5998-29522 GCA_015108175.1 Pelvicachromis taeniatus
CATCCACCCACAAACAAAAAAAAAAAAAAAAGGTGTGTTTTTTTTTTTTTTTTTAAAAGGACTTAAATTTAAAATGATGATTTTTCAATTCAATCGATACAACTTGTCAGTTTCAGCACTGTTTTGTACTATTTCCAGTTAAATATGGGCTTCTGTCTTTTCTAACATATTTTTGGTTAATTAGCAGGTGTATCTGGCTGATTTCAATCAGACAAACAGGGAAGTTTGCTATGATGTAATGTGTTAAGTGAACTAGACTATTACTACTACTACTACTACTTAAAAAAAAACCCAATTTACTGGCTGCTTGTGTCATCTTCATATTTACTGTAAAGGCATACGAGTGGTGTCAATCTACTCAATAAAGTATCTGCAGAGAGCATATTTACCGATGTGCTGATCTGTTCCTTCTTAACACAGCTATAACTCTCCTTATCCTGAACTTTTTCTTTTACAGTTCTTTAACAATATTATCATTTGTAGCAGTATTAACAAATAAACATAATATGTATGCAGTGATCTGTGTGTGATCCATACATAAGGAGTAAATATCTTGACCCAGCGTGGCTTCTTCTCTCCTCGTGTATATTCAAAGCAGAAGGCCATGACCTCTTCATCGGTGTCCCACCTCTGCATCTCCCCCCAGTCAAATGCAATCACCTGATTCTGGAACAACACGGAGGCTTTAGTACACTCACCCTGTTACACAAGAGGTACAAAAAAAGGAAGAAAAACACGTACACACACACACACACACACACACACACACACACACACACACACACACACACACACACACACACACACACACACACACACACACACAACAAAGAGCAGGCCTTGCCTCAAGCGTCCCCTCCTCTGTGCAGGCGTGCAGCTTGAAGTGGTGAATACTGATGGCCGTGATCACGTGGCCTTTACGTCGAGAGTCGCAGGAACAGTGGGGGAATATGATCTCGTTGTAGCCCTCGCAAGTTCGCAATAAACTCAGATACTGTTGGGAAAAAAAGAGAAAATCAATGCAAGCTAAATATTTACCATAAACTGAATAACAAGAGGAAGCTCAGCTGAATGAAGTTTACATGCAGGGTGAATTTTTTTAGCTGTAAAAAATACTTAAGGCTATAAAGCAGAGTGCAGTTATTCTCTGTAGCCTGAGTGATTTAGAAACATGATGTGATTATTTACCTGCTGGAGCAGCTTTAATCTCTTCAAATTGGCGGTAATTCACTGATGCTCACTCACTTATTCACTTTCAGCGAGCACATTTTGCTGGCAAGAATGTGTGTCTGTGACACTCCAGTTAGAGCTAACAATCGCTCTTACACTACTTCCTTTTTACACTGTAGTATATCACTCAGTGAAATAAGAATGAAGCAGTGTGAAAAAAGTGGATGACGCACTCAGACATAGTGAGAATACAGTGTCTCTGCATGTGTGCATGTTACTCTCAAACAGCAGTGTTCTATATATAAAAGGCTGACCGTGGACATCTTCTTCTGCTCGGAAAGCTTTTGCAGCTGATAAGACTTCTGCTCAACTTTAATGAAGCCTTTCTTCACATCATCCAACGCCTGCAGAGAGGTCAGACAGGAGACACAATTAAATACAAAATCCGCTAAGCATACCAAACAGAGAAGACAAACACACACCTGGTGAAAGAAATAGTTGACAGCGAGCTGGTTGTCATTAAGCAAGATCTCTTCTTCTGTGGTGAAGAGCCACTTGCGTAGGGTGAGACAGGTTCCTGGGATAGCTGAGGTATAGTTCTGTACATACAGTTTGTGGGGGAACTCATTGGGGGCAAGCTTACGCACTGAAAAAGAAAGAAGAAGAAGACATGAAAGAGGGAAGAAAAAATCGAAAGCTTTCATTTATGAGTGCAAATCCTACCTCCTAAGACTTAATCGTACTTCATCCATCAACCAAAAATCAATAGGCTTTCATTTAAGTTTATACACTTTCATTTTATTGGATATGTCAATAATGTCACATGACCTGTGCTGTATTTTTTGTGAGGCTAGCTACACAGGAAGGTCAGTCTCTTGGTCAGTGTGTCAGTCGGTTCATCACGCATTTGTGATGTGTTAGCATTACCACAAGGCTGACAATCGTGTTCGCCATGAAATGTAATACAAGCACTGAAAAAAAAAAAAAAGACTCTAATGGCGATCCATTAGAAATATTGTTAATAAAACAACAGACGTTTGCAGTATGAAAAAAATACCTAAAACACTCTTCCTAATGGGTTTAATTAATAGTTTCAAGAGCTGCTAATGTTGTTGTAGTCTTGTTACTTCCTGCTTTGTGATAAAATGTTGTAACAGTAACCAAGTCATACAAAACAATGCAACACAAATAAGGACGAAGGAAAAAAAGAGAAAGGCAAAGCAAGGTCAAAAACCAAACAACAGAGATGTTTCTGTGAAACCGAAGCTAAGGATCATTTCAAGAAACAGATGACACTTTTTAAATCTCGCCTTCTGAGACAGAATAAAAAAAAAAAGGCCAGAGTTACCTACGTCTACAGCGTGAGGAGTGTAACTTCCATTACATTATACTCCAACATTCTAACGTAAACACTGAAGTAAATGTAAGTGATGTTAAAACTGCGAGACAAACGCTTCATTTTACTTGGACAACATTTCTTCGTGCTGCTAAACAATTTCCTTCCTCGAGTTTGGAAAAGACGTGTTGTGTGGGTGTGGAATGGCTGGGGAAGAAAAGTACAAGTGCATACACTTGTAATTATCAGCTCTTCCGCTGATTAAAAATAAAACGGGGATGGCTTTACTTCACATCACTGAGGATAGAAATTGCTCATTTATTAAATGCAAGAAACAAATTGAAACTTTAGTGGATACACACAAAACTTTTATTCTCATCAAATATGATTGGTTCCTGCTAATGTTGTGGTGCTTTTGTCCTTGCTGTGACAGACACTAGTCATATAGAACTTTGTGCGTTAAACAGAAATGCCACTACCGTCGTTTTATTTCTGTTTTTTTTTTTTAATTAGGCACAAACAACACAATAACTCTTGTCTAACGAAACGCCCTTACAAACCACATTATGAGCATGATTATTCACGTATAAGGTATTTGCTTCTAGGTGGTTATTAGAAAAGGTGGCTGCATACAAATATTCTCTTTTGTGCCACTTGTTAATGATCACCGATAGCAACTACAGCAACATTTGTGCTATGCTTTAGCAAAAATGCAACCTGTGCTTGAGTTCCTGTACCTGTCCTTACTCACCAAAGGTGTGGTTGATCACTTCAAACAGAGCAAAGTAGCTGGCTGTTACACTGTCCATCTCTAGCTTCATAACAACAGCCTGAAAGCGAAAGATTGAGACAGAATGAGAGCGAGAGACTGAGATAATGTTGAGATTATAGTGGGGACAGGACTGTGTCTGTGTGCGTTTACCTGATAAACCTGGTCTGTAGTTGAATTTTTGCGAACTCTGACAGTGAGTGTGGTTTTATCTGGCATTGCTATTCTCAACTCCACATCCGACACACCGTTATAATTCTAGGTCACAGCAAAGGCAGCCAGAAAGACAGACACGGCGTAGTGAGTCACAGGCGAGGGACGGGCAAAAAGACACGTTTAATTATATTTTTTTACCTCATCTGATTCAGACAGGAACTCTTGCATGATGTCACTTTCTCCAATGACCCGTACAGAGCACACTGCAGATGAAACACACATCATATTAGATCCATTTTTTTTTTTTATGTGTAAGTGAAATAAAAGTGATTATACAATGATATGTGTGACCTTGCCACCTGGGCCACACATGGCCACGAAACTGCTTAGCAGTCAATTGTCACATTAATTCTGAACCTCTTTAAATGGTGTCCTGTTTGGAAAAATGTGTGTTATTCTGAAACAGGTCAGGCAAAAGTTTTGGAAAACTCCTTGAATAATCACATGTCGACTGTGTGATTTACAATCAACTGCGCTGGTGTTCGGAAGCAAAACTACTAAAGCTGCAGTTTTGTTCCAAACACTGTGAAAGGCAACTTTAAGTGAGTGAACTGTTTGTGTGCTAGCCCTATGAAGAAAGTCTGATTCTCCGTCTCTCTTTCTCACCTTTCTCTAGATATTCCTCCAGGCCTCTGCGTCGTGCGTCCAGCTGTTGCTCCGACAGGGAAAAAGGCCATTTCCCAGGCAGCTTGGGGAAAGTAAAGTTAGCAAACTCCCTCTTCAGGTTTTGGTGTAGAATCACAAACTCCCGGTAACGCTTGGAGCACAGCTGTCTGCCTGCCATGTACACATTATACACCTGGAGGAATTAAAGTGGAATAATTAAAATGAAAAAGCAGTGATCCTTAGTTAACAGGATGTATTTATAATATCCAGAACATTAGGTTGCTCACTGACCTGAATACAAAAATCTTATGAACGTAACAATCTAGTAAGCCTTGAGTTGTGATTGGCTCTCTCCAACTACAAAACCATTTTTATCCATCTAAGCTTTGTTTGCACAAGTTGTACCCACCACAAACTTTTCATGGTTGAGCTCAGTGTGTTTGTAGCTGGGAACAGAGATGGGCACTGCCTGCTTGTCGGAGTAGTCGTAACAGGACTGGGCCGAGCCGTCGTCTCCGGGATCCAGGCAGTCGGCCTCCTGGGGAGGAACGGACAGCACGGCCAGCACCAGCTCTCGCTCACCGGCCCGGATCAGATCAACCACCTGCTTGTGTGTCGCTCCTTCTACATTAACCCCATTTCTGTCGAATAAAGAGAATTACATATTAAGAGTGGCAAGCATTTTCTTTATTAATATTCTTAATGTTAACTTTCGAATTTTCATAAGCGTAGAAGAGTACATTCTGAAGCTGTAGCTTTTGTTTCGCTGAATTAGGAAATACAATAGTGAAAATGCAATTATAAATTAATGCAATCAAATAATCTAAACAGCAGCCTTTAATTAGCAGAGGCTTGAATCAACACATAGATGGCATGCTGTTAACACCAATGAGAAATGACTAAGTGCTTCATGACTGTGGGGCTGTTATATTCAGATACAATTTATCAGTGCCTTGTACTTTGCTTCTTTTCTCCCAGGGTGTGTCAAGTGTAACACATGAAATTCACAAATTATAAGAATGATTTGAACTGCTAAACAATATATAAATATTGAAAGAAATGGGAAACAGCAATAAATAAGGCTTCAAATAAGAAATACTGGTGCTTACATTGTAGAACTTTTGCATCATCTCTTTCAGAAATGAGACCTTTGGTTATGTCAGGAGAACAGCTGAAAGTGAGCGACACCGGGTGTGTGCACTTTGGCAGTTGTGTCAAACAGAGTGAACGACAGCGCTGTAGCAGCCTAACCCATATTTAACTTTGCTCCAAAACAACCATGTGGCCTCGTCTAAAAGCTCTCAGCGACACCACTGGATATTTCTCACACTTTTAAAACAAGCTCCAGCGTCGGTTGGCAGATAAAGGCGGTATTTGAACGAGGCCTGAATGAGATTCAATAAATTATTCTGTGTTTTACATTCCAGGACTTAAACAACAGCTTGGAAATATTACCACCAATGAGGAATCAGGCCAAACTTTGCTTGAACATTTTCCAAAGACTACAGAAGCCAGCAGTGCTGTAAATGATATTTGCATAACCTAAATGTAACACAGTCAGTGGTTTGGGGGGAAAATTTTCACATTAAGTAGACGTATACGAGCTCTGATCGTCTAATGTGAAAACATGTGATAAATACAGGATAAGCTATAAAGCGTGTCAATATGTTGTGAAAATACACTTTGAGCATAGAACAGTAAATGAAACTCAATTCTAGGTTTAGCTCTAGGTTTAGCTGACTTAAAAAAAATACACTCAACGCAAACACGCCACCACAGGGTGACATCTTTTAGGCAGCATTATGATATGAGTGTCCTAATTCACATTTTGTAAACAAGCGTGTTGTGAGAAGGCCGCAAATGTTTCACTAGCCGATATTAAAGACAAACACTGAGATGGTAACAAGCCAGGACAGGAAATGCTTCAACTGAATGAATACATATCTGTAATGTTTGCCATACTGGCATTTAGATGGAGGGTTGAAGCCCGGTGGACATAAGCTCTATTATACCCACAGTGGAACAAAATAGCCACACACATGTAATCAACATAAAGAAGGCATTCTGAGCCAATGCACACATTGCAAAGGTGGGAATGATGATTATGTAGGTAAAAGTAAGAAAAGACTAATATGGGGACGCAAATACAACCATCTTGCAGGTGTAGTGGGAGAAAGAGCAAACGTGTCCTACAAGAAAAAATGCAGACTAAGCATTTTGGCAGCTCTTTCCTTCCTGCAGCTTTATGACGATATAATAAGGACCTGACACAGAGGCCTTTGCACCGCCACTATCAGCACTTTTGACTATGATAAACACTTTACAGGAGACACCCTTCCCATGTGTCACATTTCCAGTTCTGCTTTTATCATTTAAATTACTAGCATTTGTTCGTTTTGGTTGTGCTGCAGCTTAAGGGTTTATTAAGTCATATTATGTACTGCGCACTGTTCTGTACTCTATGTATGAACGTTCAGCCCCGCACACATAATTTAAAGGCTGAATTAACATGCATTTGACACCTGGAAAATGTGTTTAAACAATATACATAACCTTTATAATAAAACAGGATGCTGAAGAAATTATGCCAAATAACAAAAACTGAATTTAAGTCTGAGAGGAGAAGCTGTTTTGAAATGTGCATATAAATGAAAATACTCGGGATGCCACACTGCTGCAGCTAGTATGCAGCCACTCCAGTGTGAGTGTGAGTACTTAGACTCACTTTACTACTTACTCGTGTTGAACTAGCAAAGATTTCACCAGCCAATGGCATGTTAATTAAGCACGATGAAGAGGACCTGCTGAAAATCAAGTCACTAATGTTGCATGGCTGCTGGCGCCAGACTGGCTGTTTTGAGTCACTCAAAAACTGCAGATCTTTCAGGATTTCAGGCAGAATCGTTTCAAAAGAGACATCCAGTAACTGAAATGCTCTGTTGACAGCAGAGGTCAGAGAAAAAAGAAAGTCAACAGTAACTGAAACATTTAAGTGGCCACCCGAGGATTTGTGATGACCACGTGGTGATTACAGTTTTACTGGTTTTTCTGATGGCTAGTTTTAGCAGTATAACGTGCCACCTAACAAGGCTCGTATCACCTCAGACCACCATGGTCCCAGTTTCTTTTTGGGGTTTTTTTTTTTTGTAGTTTTTCAAGGTTAGGATTCTTATTGAATATATTTGTGTTTGGGTTGCTATTTGGCTTTTATTATCCAAGTGTTCTTGACTCCTGTTTTGATTTCTTTGTTATTCTAAACGTGTGTCTGATTTATTCTGTTCCTGTCCAGTCTTTGATTTCTGAGCTCACTTCATGTTTTTCTAAGTAGTAATTTTACATTTTGTGATCCAGCATTTTGATTCATGTTTTCATTATTGTCCCACACTGTTAAACTTTAGCTTTTTAACATATTATGTACACTCACATTTCTATTTTGGCTTCATTATCATTTGAGCATCTTGATTATACGTATTTCAATTTTGATTACAATTTAGTGTTTATGGAGGTTTAATGCCAGTTACAATGATTTACTGTTTTTAGTGCTGCTTTTGAATCCTTGTTTATTATTTGTATTTAGTTCCCCCAGTAGTTCCTGTATCTGATTCTTTCTCTGTCTCATCTTTCTGTTTTCTCCTCCTCAGTAACACAAGAGGCAACTTTATTTGGATAAAGTTGCCTCTTGTGTCTTGTTTTGTGTTTTACTTCCTGTATGTTGATTTTGTTGATTGTGTTCGCCTGTGTCTCATTCCCCTTCTGTTAAATAGTCATGCCAGATAATCTCTTGTACTACCTGATTCCCTTGTTTTAGTTTCACTTGTTCCTAATTCCTGTGCCTTAAAGCTTTTCCTCGGTTTTTTGTACCTTTTGTTGTCTATTCATGAACTTACCAAAAGGCTGTCAACTCAGTAGCAGCAAGTTGTGAATACTAAGTGGCTGTTAAATTTAGTTAGTGTACTGTAGCTTTACACGAGGGCATAAATATTCTATGATCGAGGTCAAATTTTCAGCTGAATATCACAATGAACGTGTAGGTACTGTGCCATATTTGACTTATCCACTGTATGGGAGACCCTGATTTCCTAAATCGACCTTGTGTGTGCACTCAGGCAGCATAAACTAATGTGATGGCTAGGCATGAACATTACAAATAATATATTCACCAGAAAGAATACAGCCAATAACAAAGTTTGATGTGGTAAAAGAAACTGCATACAAATAAAATAATACAACTATGATAGTATTACACCACTATATACCATGCTAAATATACTAGCAGAGGGTATCTTGTAACGATAATAAAATTGAACATGCATCCATTCACATGCTTGCACACAGAAATAATGGGGTCAACAAACTGCCAGGTTACTGCAGGCCATCCATTGACACAGCAGTGTGCAAAAGCCAGCCAATCAGAAAGTGACTTTTAGAGGACAAAGCCAATCAGAACTGAACTGAAGGCATACCTCCCTCTCTGCATCATGTTATTCCATGCACACAGACACACTGAAGCATGAGTACTGACTGTGTTATTCCTCACAACAACAGTTCAACACACACTTGAACACTTCAATGCCAAATCAACCAGGTGCAATAATCCTCAGTGCTAAGTAACATCTAATTCAGTGATGCTGATGTTAATGATGTGAGCTGGTTTACCATTCATGATTCGTGTAAACAAAGTGTTTCATTGATAAATGACCCGCACTGCATCTGCTTAGGATGATGTGAATGTGCACAGGAGTGAGTTGGAAATATCTGGCATGCAGTGGATGAGAGGAATAGATTTCAGTGTGACGTGAATTTCTAATGATCCCCGGATCGTTTCTCTCTGACACACACAGACACTCCTTTCATTGGGATGAACGGCTCTTCTGCAGGACCGGTGTCACCGTGCATGCACACACTGGCATCTTGGTGTTCCCAGTTTGACTGAATGATGCTATAAAGTCACGTTTGCCTTGAGCTCACTGCCTGATCGGCCGAAAAGTGAAACAGGTCATTATACATCACTTACATTATAAGCAGCTTGGAGAGATGCTAAAAAGCAGTACTTACACCTCAAGAATCCGGTCCCCTTTCGAAATGCCGGCTCTGTCGGCGGCACCCCCCGGAAGGACCGCACTAACATGCTGCAGTGGGGCGTACAGTTCCCCGTTGATGCTCCGTAATTGCCCACCTTCACTAACTTGCCCCCGAACGTTGAACCCATAGCCGGAGTCTGACTTCACTATCCGAACCAGCCGCGGGCCTGAAGTAACGGTGGTTGCGGTCTGGCAGCTGCCGCCGGTGCCCGGTGTAACGTTACCGCTGCCGGAGTCGTTACGGGAGGAAGGGTGAGGTGACGGAGGGACCGGGGAACAAATTTCTTGCCCCGCTACGTCCGCCATTTTTCTGCACTCACTGTATCATCCAATCAGATTCGGCTACAACATTAAATATCATACAAACATTAGCTTGTAGTAGCAGGCTAATCAGCTTCGCTAGCTAACTGAATGAGGTACGCCGGAAAAAGCCGAAATCTTACGATCATTCGCGAGACCCTAGCAGGATGCGCGGGAGGCGTTCCATGTCGAGCATCAGAGACGCTTTTATTTAGACTGACCGTTAAATGACTCGAGTAGGGCATGGAATTGTGTCGAGAGAAAACAAATTCTGCATTTTTTAAACTAAATAAGTGAAGAAACAGATCAGATCGTAACGTTGAGACTCCTAAAACATGATTTCCAGACTTAACAATTTCAGGACCCCTAACTCATCTTTTGTGTAATATTTCACTGATAAATCTGATTGAGATGTTGAGAACACAACCCACTGCTTAAATCGTGGGCTAAACTATTAATCCTTGTTACAGGTTCTTTGTCTTTGTGTAGAACAGAAAGCGCACTTTTCGCAAACGTGTACATTTTCTAGCATAATTAGAAAAAGCAAGTATATTTATATAGCACCTTTCGAACACTACACAGGGGTGGATAGAGTATTTACAATAATGCAGTTATAAAAATACTTACAAAACAGGTCTTTTGGCGAACAATCACTTTTTGGCACAACGCTTTTAATATGGCGAACAATACTTATAAGATTATTAAACAAACCCATTATGTTGCCACACAGATACCAAATGTGCCCAGATTTTTCTGTAATGTAGGGCATTTTTTTAATTGACAGTCTATCAGGATTAAATCCACGTTTTATTTCTAAGGAGAGCATCATTTCCATGCATAAAATACCAGAGGTGTACACGTACATTTTTTTCCATGTTTTTTTTCCATTTTTTTTTCATTCTTGTCACATTTTCTTTTTTAAGTTCTTGTTAGGGATTAATAAAGTATTCTGATAAAAATGCATTTCTCAGCTCGTATTTGCACCAAAACATAATAGATAACCAGCAAAGGGATGCAAGATTAAAAACATTCAATTATTTTGTCAAAATGAATTTTTTGTGTCAGGGAATAAGTCAGTACAACTAAAATGAAAAATTCTTTGACATTGTGTAAGCCTGACTCGCGCGCGCGCGCGCACACACACACACACACACACACACACACACACACACACACACACACACACACACACACACACACACCATGTTTTCGCAGACAGAGAATTGCTCAAGTACCAGAATACATTTTTTTGAATATAACTAAATACCATTATGTAGGAAAGTGAATACTCTTTAGATGCTGTTTTTAAGAGCTGAAGGTTTTACATTTTTCTTTGAAAAGAAAAAGAGTGCTTACATTTTCACGTATTGTGCAGGGAAAAATACGTTTCCTCCAGAGGTCACACAATACAGTAAACCTCAGTTAAAGCAATGGGAAAAAGAAAACTATGGCTTCACCCAGCACTGCAAAGATCAAACATGTAGACTTTCTAAACCAAAGAACGTGTATTCTGTAAGTGAAACATAAGCTTATTGTGTGCAATAGTATATAACTTACGTCTTACATCATCTAGAAAAATGTGGGTTATTACTGCGTTCATTCACAAAATCTGTTCCTAGTGACGATGCCAAGGGTTTGCGCTGAGTTGGGGAAAAAAGGTTTCAAGTACTTGGCCCCTCATGCATGGAAACATCTTCAGAATGAACTACATTTGAAGGAATTTGTTTCTCTAAGTGTGTTTAAACAAATACTTAACATTTTAAATAGTCAAAGATTTACATGCAAATGTTTTGATGGATGAATTTTTTTGAGTACACTGCTGAACTTGTTATTGGACATTTTTCTTTTGCTTACATCTTGGCGATCGTTCATATTTTATAATTTGTAAAATTTTATGTGAAATGTATTTTAGTGCTGTTTTTGTTCATGCTACCCTTGTAAATAACATTTTTAATCTCATTAGGTATTTCCTGGTCAAATACAGCAATAATAAACAAAAAAAATAATAGACAGTATGGGCAATCACTGCTCCTGTCCTGGCGCTCCTTTTTCTTTGACCTTTCTTTGAACCAGTTTATATGCTGCATCATCCATCACCTGCACCCTTTTGCATCCTCTGCTCTCCTGTCTCCTCCTTAAACCAAAGCACATGCTCACTCCTCTTTCACAGCCAGGCTGCTACCCACTAAGATGTTTATTTGTTCACAATTTGTTGTAATTCTGTCACCCTCCAACTGTGTAAATAGGTCTTATGATAGATTAGTGTATTTCACCTGTAAAAAGCTGAATGTGCTGCAATAAAGAGCTCACTAATTAGATACTACAATAAA
Source organism: Pelvicachromis taeniatus (assembly GCA_015108175.1). Lineage (NCBI taxonomy): Eukaryota > Metazoa > Chordata > Actinopteri > Cichliformes > Cichlidae > Pelvicachromis > Pelvicachromis taeniatus. The sequence goes on from VURO01048382.1 coordinate 17,807, forward strand.
AGTGGGAATACAAAAATTGTAAGTAAAGTAAAGCACACTGAAACACTATGGAAACAGCTGAATGTAATACAATAAGTGGCTTCGTGTATTAAAATAGCTCAATAAAGCAAACTGTACCAGAATAGAAATAGCTGACTAAATTTAGTAAAAAGAAGCGCACAGTAAATGTCAGAAGACATTAAAGGGACTCAGTATGACAGCGTGTAAAGTGTAGTGACAGAGCACGACAGAACAGATCATCCTCTACTAGACAGATGTGTTTCTTTGATACCTCATGCAAGAAGCACTGCATGAGGTATCAAAGATTTCCTGTGTGTTCCTGAAGGAAGCAAATCTCAATGAGACTGTTAGAGAAAGTGCTGAAATGCTTAAATGCAGCTTCACAGAAGAACGTGTCCATCACACCAATCTAACATTTTGAACAAATCATCCAAGTGTAGCAGAGGCAGGTCGGTTCCTCAAAGCTAAATTCAGGGCTTATGCTCCAGTCTGCTGAAGACAAAAACACTTTAACCAATCTAGAAATGACTGGAATGATCTAAGGTGAGTCTCAAGTAAACACAATACAGTGCCATCTCAAAAAGCTGTGAATGCCTAAAAAAAAAAGAGTAAATCTGATGTTTTACATTTCCCTTTATAAAAATATAACATTTTCTTTCTTTAATTAGGACACGGCAGTAAAATGCAGATGGCTTTTTAACACGCAGGATCAAAATTCTGACATTGTGTTTGTTTGAATTCACGAAGTTTATGATTTATGCTCTGTGTGATAAACACTTGCAATCCGTACAATGAGAAAGTGAGTGCTTCGCAACAGCAAAGCCAGGTCTGTCACATATTTCATGCTTTTAACTGGAACATTTGAGTCTATTACACAACGATTAATCACAGGTTTATTAAACATTTTACTTTTTTATTTATTTACCCTTCTTTTAACAGGGAATGTACGGCTGTTGAGATTAAACTATAGGCAGGATGAAATTGCAGTGTTTCAGTATAACTGATGTTCGTTGAATGAAGTGACAATTAACAAACCAAAATAAATGCTGTTACATTTACTCTCTTGTTTTATTTTTACACAAAGAACAAATTATGAAAGAACCTGATTTGCACAACAGCTTATGTCATGAATAACATCGCTTTTGGAAACGCGGTCTGCCTTTTCAACACGTGGACTGCAGGGGGTAATTTCTTAGCTCTTCAATCATGGAGGCATCCCGTGGTTATAATTTGAATATTGTGTTAGTGTTTGGATGGCTTTACATAGAACAGCAAATAACAGTGAGACATATGTAAGCTTATAACTGGATCCTTAACCTCTTAAAATCCACCAAACCCACAGTGAGCTGTTTAAGGTTAGGCTTGAATTATGTGGAATTTTCCCCTGTTTGGCAAATTCAAATATACATTTAGCAACAGATGAACTGTAAGACCAGAATGCATGTGAGGGAGTTGATAGTTTATGTATTTTTACTGTGAACCGTGGTTTTGTGACTGGACTCAAACAGAGAGGAGTGACATACTGTAGAGCGCATTCCTGCAGATATGATCATTCGACTGCATTCTCCTTACTGCCTTCCAGGTGGAGCAAGTGTACTGTGTATATCTGATTGATTTAAACATCTGCCAGCAGCCAGCTGTATTGACTGCCTGCAGATATTACTTTATGCATGCAATCTCTCTACTTCTTCCATGTGGAACAAGTGCACCTTGTATTTTGGATGGATATGAGCTTCTACCAGCACTTTGGGTGATATTAGCAGCAATACTTTACCCATTCATGCATAACCTATTGTCAAAAACATTTTCCTTTGTTTCCTGTATTACTGGTCTCAGAATCAAGGTGGAACCAATGCATATATTGCTGTGATTGCATATAAAAAAAAACAATAGTAATAGTAGGCAAAGATGTTCTGAGAGAATACAAAATAAACTTTTTAAATGATGATTTCATTTATTAAGGAAGCAAAGTTAACCCGCTCTATCAGGCTCTTTGTGAAACCTGATGATGAAATGTTCATTTCAGCCACATTGGAAGGTTTGTTGTTTGTTGAGTTTGAGTTGAGGATATTGAAAGAATGTTCAAGTATTACATTCAGGTTGCCTTGCGTTTTAAGTCTAGTTTAGGTTATTCTATGTCTTCTGAGCTATGAGTCTTTTTCTGTTAACTACATGGTCTGTCTTTTACTTTCAGTTATGCCTATGTTTTTGCTTATGTTTAAGTCTCCCTTGTCGGTTCTTCGTGTTAAGTATGTGCGGGATGTTATGGTTTGCTCTAGACAAGTTTTGTGCCAATTAATTACATGCACACATGAAATCTGCATGAAATTTATATTCTCAGGCTTGCCTCTTTCATTTTAATGCCTTTGGACCAAAAGTATGATGTCCATGCTTTGATGCGTAAGACCGCACAAGGGCAATCACAACTTTAGGCAAAGTTTATATTTCAAACAAATATATGCAAAGAGATAGATACTGGCTTAAATCGATCCAGAAATTAATGCATGTTTTAACTTTGATGTTGCTTGCATGACTTAAAGTGCTGGCGGATGCTCGTATCTATCAAATAGAAACAGTACACTCGCGCCACCTGGCAGCAAACAGGGGGAATGCATAGATTAATTAAAGTTGATTTCAGTGACTGAAATCTTTCTGCATACTGTGGATGCTTGATATCCTACTCCTGTTGTCAGTTATACTGCATGAGGCTTTTGAACACAGCAGTCCTGCTCTATCTGTTCTGACTACACAGCTTTCTCACGAGAGCCGTTCAAATTAGTGACTGTATGTGTGGCAGGGTAAAAGAGAAGCAGCTCTGTAAATTCTTTAATGATTAACGTATTGAGAATTAGTATGAAAATAATTTCACTTGCTCTGTTTATAGTAAATACGAAGCTGTAGTTTTAGAAAAGTCTATTGCTTTTTCAAGAAGTTTTTTCAGTGAGATGAAGGAAAAAATTAGGGATTTAAATAATTCTTGGCGATGTCTGATGTCATGACACATTCATGGTTTAAAACAGCTGTTTTGAAACAAATACATAAAAAATGAGAAGAATACACACATATATTTTCATTTCCCTCATTTATGGCATAGAAATGATATATTAGATGAAGCTTTAACTCTGAATTAATAAGAATTCCTCTGTAGGAGGACTGACAGTGATATGTGCGCTGAAGAACAAAGTGAGTGATATCTGTTTAAAATGTGATGAGCCAATGCTTTCCTGCAATGACACTGAACACCCAGACACTACACATGCAGTAATTGCCATGCATAGATGAGTAAGCACAAATCAGACTTAATAGGCTTTTATTATCAGTATGCAATGGAAAGGTTTTTGAAAACAAGTTTACACAGTTGAAGATGACAAATCTGGAAAGTATGCACACTTAAAACACAGATGGTCAGATATTTTTCAACATAATGCTACAAAATGAATATTAATATCTGTAGCTGCTTCAGTCTTCTTGATCGCAGCCGTCTTTGTCATCTTTCCCCTTGCCTCTCTTCCCACCTTTGCCTCTCTTTTTCTGGTAGTAGCATTTGGCAAGGACACAAATACACCGGCAAAATTCACGGAAGTTGACCTCGCCATCATGGTTTTTGTCCAGCAACTGCATGGATTCCTCAATATCATCTGCATTAATTTTATCCTGTGGGATACATTCATACAGTTAACACGATGAAGCTCATGAACAAGAAGCTTTGCATTTCTCTATAAATAGATGTCTCATACAAAATAAGTTTGTTGTTTACCTTCAGCTCGGGGCTTTGAATTTGTTCCTCCAACATTTTCTGGAGCTCTTCTTTGTTAAGCTGGCATTTTTTGCCTTCACCATCATCAGCATACTGCATAAATATATCCACAATGTTTGGAATGACCTGGTCGAGACGTGCCATGGTTGAAACTAAACATAAAAAAAGAATTGCATTAAAAGGTGCATGCAGTATAAGTTTAATGTTCGCACACACAAATGTAAGAAAAGTAAACTGTTTCGTTGTTTAAAAAAATCCCTCAGAGCTACTTACTAAAGCTGTAATAAATACTTTCCCCATGTTAGATCAACCTTAGCGGTGCTTATTTCAACATGTCTTTTTTATTGTATCATTCAAGATGTCTCCCGTTTATAATGATCTGTATCTAGACTGAATGCTACCACTTCCCTTTATTTCCTTCCTCAAAACTCACTCCCCTCACATCCCGCTTCCCATCACCACTCACCTTAGAGCCCTAGGTGAAGAGAGATCCCGTCTGTGTCACCAGCTTGGTCCTAAGAGAGACTGTTGTCAAACTGAGGGGGAAAGCCTCCTCTTAAAGGGTAGACCCACACTGTGTGACTCACACATGCACCCAAACACACACACACACTGGCATGTTGGCAACCACACAAACACAAACCAGCAGTGATTCATGCTTCTGACATGCGGCTGACTCCACCCATTAGAGCTGTACCGGATCTGTCTCTGCTACGCAGTGCTGTGAAAATAAGGAGGACATTTATGTTTAGGTGCAGGAAAAGTAGATGGACTTGTTGACGTTCCGTACATTAGTGTTGCGCGCGGATGTGGTAGACAAATTGTTCTGCTACAGATGGAATACATCGAGTAAAGCAGGAATATTTTCACCAAAAAGCAGCTCGGCAGGGGCTGACCCTCTGGAAAAAAAAATAGAAAGCCAGACTAAATGGAAAGTTACAGTCAGTTGGTGCAATCCCTACACTGCATGTGTGTGTATGTGGTTGCTAATACCCTACACTGGAAGGCTTGTATTCAGTTTCTTTTTTTTAACCATGTTCAGGAAGTTTTGCAAATAAATGCAGTGACGTGACCATAAAACCAATGCTTCACACTGCTCAGTCTCACTAAAGGCATCTGTGATCATCCTACTTTTATTCAGCTAGACTAAATAAAAGGAGCTGCAGTTAAAAGTCAGATAAAATTCAGATTTTGCCAGAGTGAACGTCTTTGCTGTGTGCTTGAACATGTTTGTTCCTGACGAAAGTCACCTCAGTTCATCCGTTATGTAACTCACTCTTCATTTTCATTTTCCACTCCTCTGTTCCAAGGCATCAGAAAGGCAGCATTTTCTTCTTCTCTCTTGCCCCCCTGCCAAGTCGCCTTTATAGGTCACTTCACTCTCTTCACTTAGGTCATATTACTTTCACTTATTGAATACTATCAGTTTCCCGTTGCAGGGGAGGGAAAAGAGAATGGAGATGAAGTATCATGTGGTGTTAATTACAAAAAAACTTTATCTTTCCACACTCTGCTGGCAGGTATATGCATTACAGTTTCATTGCTAGAGAGGCCATGAACCTTTTCAGTGGTGAATTCGTACCATGAGCATGAAGACTGTTTCTTTTTAAATGTTTCTTATTAAATATACATAACTTTAAATCATTTTTTCATGTTTGTTTAACCATACTGTGATGGAAGTTAATGTTTTAATGGTGGCTGTATAAAATACCCTTTTTCTAACATTCAGAGTGCCTCATTTGTTTTGTGATTTTCTTTATAGATTTAATATAAAAATCTGCATTTTCTCATCAGTTCACATTTATTGACCCAAAATGATGAAGTGAAACTATGTCAGCGAGTAAAAGAGAAATAGGATGCAGATCTTTTTTCAATAACCAAGTCAGATGTACAGAGTACTCTTTATAGACCCCTGCAGTTAAATGATTACAGCAAGAGCATTAAATCATTTCTAATGCTTTTTTGATCGGAGTGATTCTGACCTGCAGGCCTCTTAAAGTATTATGCAAACGTTTTGAGCCACCTCTCATTTTTAAAAAATATTTTGCAAGGAAAATATGAGAAGTAATTTATTGAAACATGTGCAAACATACGTGGAATTATAGAGTAGAAGGCAAAAAGGGAGAAATTATATTGCGCTTGAAAGTGAATATTTGATATGACCACCTTTGTCCTTCAGCAGTCTGAACTCCCATAGACAAGCATTCTTGTAATGTCTGTAAGTAGTGTTCAGGAATATTTCTCCAGGTTTCTTAAAGCTCTTCTTTGGATCTTGGCTGTCTTTTGATCTATTCTCTGTCGGGAGGATCCCTCACTGCTTCAACAATGGTGATGTATTAGTGAGGTATTATCACTGTGTTTAGGATCATTGTCATGCTGACAAATGAAGCTGTGGCCACTGTGCTGTGGATACTTTACATATGGAAAGGCAAGGTGGACCAAAACCCGACGGTACTTTTCTGCATTCATATGGCCATCAAACCATGACTGAGCCTCCACCTTATTTTGCAGATGGCTGTAGACACTCACTGTTGCACCTCCTGACCTCTTCCATACATACTGATGGCAATTTAAACCAAAAATCTAAAATGTTCAATTAATCACCGCGTCAGACTTGTTGCTGCTGATTTTCAGTCCAGTGCTTGTGTAATTTGGCACACCTCAGTCTTATTTTTCTGTTTCCCTCTTTTAATTATGGCTTCTTGACAGCCAGCCTTCTACTTCAGTGAACAATAGATGGATTGACTCAAGGTCCAGGTGTATTTTTTTTGGCTCCCGTGTCAGTTCTTTGCAGGATTTTATGTCCTGTTTCTTAAGAACGTTATCTTTTTTTTTTTTAGGCCTGACACCTCTTTTGTCCTTAATTGGAATTATTCAAATTTTGTTCTTGTGTTCTGTTATGTGTAGACACCGTTTTAACTTTTAAGATTGTTTTTTTTTATGCTTGAATGATTCAAAGATCAGCGTTAACTGACTTCACAAACATATAAACAGGAAAGAATGGTGTGAAAATGCTCAGGTACAAGGACTGGACTGAAAAGTATTGAAAGAGCAGCACATGTCTAAAAGAAAAACTCTGAAAACCCTTGGGAAAGCCTGGAGAACTATTTCTCAAGGGCACTTTAAATAATTAAAGTAAATGACAGGTGAGTCAAGAGTTTTGCACAGTGCTGTAGTTTGCTGTTCAAAATGAATTAATGAGTGAGAGAAGCCTTTGCCACTGAGGGGAGCAGGAACACAACGATCTCTCTAACTGAGCTCCAGAAGTCCTCTGCAGAGACGAGACGCATGGCCATCTCATCAGCACTCCATCAATTAATCATCTGTAAGAGAGGGGCGTGAGGTGTGCCAGTCTTGAATAAAAGGCATCTGACAGCCAGTAAGAAATATTCTAAGGATCATTAACCAAACAGGATCCACATGACCACTTTTTTAATGGCCACAGCAAACAATCTATATATTTATGTAAATAGCTTATCTAAGTTAGTGAGTAACATTACGAGCTGATGGATGGAGTAAAAATGTGTGACAGCTCACCACTAAACATTCTAATCGACACATTTTTTCTGCAATAGATAGTTTAAGCTGCACTGTGTGAGCCATATTTATCTGTTTTTCAACAGTAGTTCATACATAAGTGCTGCAGGTCTTTCGCTTTACCTCAAAATGTAATAGCAAGAGGTGCAATTGTGTATTATTACCTTTATATCGTTTTTTCTACTTCAACTTTGTATTTTACTTTATGTTACTTGTAAAAAATCATTTAAGTAAATCACAAAAAATGCTTCATTTAGTTTAAATGCAAATATGTGAAACAACAAAAAGGATTCTTAATGGTGTATGCCGTGTATCCCCCATGTAACAGATAATAGTCATCTTTCTTCTCATGCTTTATACATTTTTTTCAACTTCTAAATTGCTCATGTAGCGGTAGAGCAGGTGATCCACTAATTGGAAGGTTGGTGCTTCAATTCTTGGCTGCTCCAGTCTGCGTGCCAAATATCCTTGGACAAGATATTAACCCCAGGTAGCTCTCATGAGGCACATGTTTCTGGGTAGAAAAGTGCTTAATAAGAAGCAGTCAATTTTCCATTTAATAAAAAAAAAAACTGGACAATGTGTGTGCATAGCTATCATCAATTCAAAGGAAATTTTTTCAGCCATCAGTTTAATCCAGTCAGTTAAATCTGGTTGCATAGACAAAGTACCAGACCCCATTGGGACAATCCAGGTAGTAACTCCATCTTTGCTTCTGGTGACTTCCTGAGTTTTAAAGTTTAGACTTTTTTTTTCGTATAGTCATGCTTCCCACTTACAGCATCTACAGCCAAAGGTGAAGATGTTGTTATGGGTTCAATGGGCAAAGTGATCAGATCGAACTGATTCAAAGATTTGTTTTACTTCAACTTTTTTCCCACCTTTTCTGTTGCCTGTGTGTGCTCCATTTCAACTCCTTGTACTTCCAAACATCCACCATCCCCCAAATGCAACTACATCTACCCTAATACATCAACTCAGAACTCAGAACAGGGCTTCTTCTTAATTGAGGATGGAAAAACAGAAAGAAAAACCAAGAGAAGAAGCACTGAGTGAACCAGCAGACTCTTTAATTGGCTCTCAGGAATGTTAGGGAAGGTATGATGAAGCTGAATTTGAAATCGTTCCAATTTTATTTCATCACTGTCTACCAACATGATGAGCAAGCAAGTAATAGCAAAACACTGACGCAGCAGTGCTGTGACTGTATTTATTATTTAGTGCATGCAGCAATGAAATGCATCAAACGCTGTTATTAACCTTTTTTATATATCAGCCAAGCACACATATTAAATCAAATATAAAATCCCATATTTGTATATTAAACTGATGTTGTTTAACAGCGTTTTCCTTGGGGCTTGCTTCTTTCTTCATTGTCCTGCCGCCCTGAAGTTTAGACTACACTGTGTTTCGGGGCTTCTTAAATGTAAATGTATTTATTCATTATGGCTGGTTTAAACATCATTGTTTAAATGGAGCCATGCGCAGCCTAAAAATGACACACACACAGCCACTTTCACCTGCATCGCTACCTCTCTAGATTCCAAACATTGTAGCACCATCTTCTGGTCAAATCAAAATATGTCAAATTAAAATTTCCGACCGGTCTATTCCAGTGCATTTAATTTTTTATTTGGAGCCTATCCCAGCTGGCGATAGGCAGGGTACACCCTGGACAGGTCGCCAGTCTGTCACAGGGCTAACACATAGAGACAGACAACCATTCACACCCATGGGCAATTTAGAGTTACCAATCAACCTAACCCCACTAACTGCATGTCTATACCTGAAGAGAACCCACGCAAACACAGAGAGAAAATGCAAACTCCGCACAGAAAGACCCCATCTGATGGTGCAATTAAACTCAGGACCTTCTTGCTGTGAGACAACCACGCTGCCAAACTTTTCATTAGAACTTAACATTTTATTTGTATTGTTTTTAACTTGTATTTAAACAGGTACTCCCATTGAGACTCAATGTCTCATTTACAAGAGAGACCTGTTCCAGACAAACATAAAATACATAAAATACTCTGGTGCTTTTAAACTTTTCATTTAAATTTCTTCGTGGAGGGAAATCCAGAGCTGGACTTCTCTTAATCTTCCTTGCTGACTTAATTTAATATTTTCTAAATCATGATCTGTCCTTGACCTTTTAAGGTCAAGAAGATTAACCCCTTGCAAAAAAACCCCAAAAAATAAAATGTGCCAATTATTTCTGAAAAAGAAATGGGAATAAATCTGAGTTACACACTAGAGTGAACGTTTCTCAGTTAACTGTATTTGTCTCAATCTCCTCAAGATGATTTAAAGCTCACTTATGCTACTCTACCTCAGTAGGTAGAGTGGTCGCCCCTTCATCAGTAGGTTGGAGGTTCAAATCCACCCAACGGCTACCCTGAGGTACCCTTGAGCATGGTACCGTCTCTACACACTGCTCCCCGTGCACTGGATTGTTAGCTGTCCACTGCTTCACTGAGTGAACGGGTTAAACGCAGAGAGAAAATTTCATTGCCTTGTTCTGTGACAATGTGCAAAGACAATAAAGTTGAATTCTACATGTAACCTGTGTGGGGGAAAAAAACAACTGTTGTGCACCTTAGTGACTGAAAATCTGTAAGCCTGTGCCTTAAAAAGTGACTGTGTGTCCTTGTGGAACCCTCACCTGTATGCTGCATGCACTACATGTTGGCTTCAGCAAAATAGGCTGGCCATGTCATACAACCAGTGTCAAATCAAGTCAACTTGACTCTAAAATATATATTAAACAAATTAAAAGAATGAATAAAAATGCATAACACAAAGGAAAATCTGATTAAAATCAAAATAAAATCTCAAACTGGGACACAAGACAAATAGAAAAGGTGGATCTTAAAAGTTGATTTAGTGACGTACAGAGCCTTTGCTGTGTCTTCAACACATCCAGGAGCAGTTGGTAAGCTGAGGTGACCAAACAGGAAGGGGCAGGGCAAGATCATTTAAGGACTTCAAAACAAAAAAAAGAATTTTAAAATGAACTCTCAAAAGGGAATCACTGTATACACTGCAAAGCACACAGAACATACTGATGTGTGTGTAGTTGGCAGACTGAAAGAAAATAGAAACGACTAGAGTGGCCTGATATGTTTGCTGTATGAGAGGTCCTTGACCGTGTAATGAGCATGTTAACATTCACTTAGTGCCTGTGTGCACAATATATTTGTATTTTTACTGAACTGGAGTTCAGTCAGTTTAAAGGTAAAATTCCAAACTTGTAATGAGCCAAGTACTTAATGTTTACCAGATGGAGCTGCACCCAGTTCAAAAAGTGCAGTTTGTATCTCAACTGGAGGAGTTCTGTGAAAGAAACTCCATCATCTCCAAAAATGTTACTTATTTGACCCACCCTAAATAAATCATGAGCTCACGCCTCACAGGCACGTGTGCTGCACCACGCTTCAGGCCTTTTACCACAAACATCTGATACTGGTACATTCCTGTATCGAAGCAGTTACCCCCTCATGCTGTGTAAAAACTGCTGCCTCAGTTGAACTCTCAATGAGAAGTATGAGTGAAATGATGCACGTCAGATATGAATACATGAATACTCTCACTACTTTCAGATCCATCTCCTAGTTTTAAATGTGTTGCAGAAGTCAGCTATCAGATAGTAGCTAAAACTCTAATATACTCAGCGTGTTTGGATAAAATTGACAAAAAAAGTAGCCAGACAAACAATCGGGGAAATTTTGTCAAAAGCAATTTTTACTTGTAAATCCGGCACAGAATTGTGCAACAAAATCAACTTTATCAGTTACAAAAAAAGAAAAACGAGCATTATTTTCTCTTACAGTGTATTTGCACACCGGTTCTTTCACTTCTTTTTAGCACTCATGGAGCAAAATTTTTCACAGGCCATTGTGAGGCCGGCGATCAATGGCATAAATTCTTCAAAGTCCAAGACATCATCGTTGTTCTGATCCAGATCCTTCATGATATTGTCCACGGTGTTGGGATTCTTCTGGGCCTGAAACAGATGTAACAAGAGACGAGTTCAGGGTGCAAAGTTAGCACGTGAGCAGTAACTTACATTTCTATAAATAACTTAAATATGGACAATGGCTCACACTGATAGAGATCAGATACGATAGCAACAAAGATCCTTACTTTCAGGAAGTTAGGTAGCTCAGTCTCAATTAGTTTTCTTAGTTCTTTCTTAGTTAAGGCCTTTCCGTGTTTGCCATCATGGGCGTACTTGTTGAACACGGTTATCATGGACTCCATGGATTTCTCCAAGTCAGTCATGGTTGCAGAAATGAGTGCTGAAAGGGGAAAATTCAGGAATGGAAATAAATATAACAGGATTTCTTTCTTATTGCAACAGTATATTTATAAGACTTTCCTCTGAAAATATGAGACAAATATTCAGTTATCAAAAGATTT
>VURO01048382.1:29542-42136 GCA_015108175.1 Pelvicachromis taeniatus
TATATATATAAATATATATATTTATATATATATATAAATTCTAAAATTTGTCACCAAATTTACTAGGCAGCTGTAAATTGACCAGGTCAGTCTGGAAAACTCCAGCCCATCAAATAATTTGCTAGTATTGCTTTAGAAGAGCGATTCCTGAGTAACGCTTATTACCTGTCGGCCGGAGAAGATGAACACAAGGGCAGCTCCAGCAGCAGTCAGACCCCACGTGAACAGAGTCCCTAGCAGGGCCTGGGTCACAGGGCTGTAGCTTTCTAGCATAGTGACAGACCTAAACAAACAACACACCCACACTAAATGTTAGCCCATTTGCATTACATTCAAAAAGATAGGAGGTAGAAAGACTGAAGAAAGACTTTGAAAACTAGAGTAAAACAAAAAAGGGTGCTTTAAGGTAATCCTACGAGGCTACAGGACACATGCTAATGCACAGCCCTGGTGTGACTGGTCTGACTCACACCGCACTTTGTTTTGTCAGCACACAGTGGAAGAAAAAAGTGTCAAATTCCCTTTGTTTTGCATTTTAACTTTTTTTTTTTTTTGCTGCCCTACGATTATTATCACTGACATCTTCATCAGGGATCAGGGATCACCTGATAGCTCAGTTAGCTCAGTATGTAGAGTGATTGCCCCATGACCAGAAGGTCGAAGGTTCAAATCCACCCACTTTGCTCTGTCTCTACCTTTGAATACAATTTAAACAACATTATCCAATCAGTACTCAGGGCTCATTCAAGGCACAAATAAAAAAAAAAAAAAATATTTAAAATTTTAAAAAAAAAAAAAAAAAATTAAATTAAAAAAAAATTTTTTTTTTTTTTTTTTTACTTTTACTGTTAGCTTGCTACATTCACATTGGAGAAACATGAGTGAAATGTGCAGCCAAGCATTAGGTTACAGCACTTAAATCCAAAGCTAACACACTGTTTGAAGAGGATGTGGGTGTTGGTTTTTACTGGCACTCAAAGCAAATTCTTCTGGTACAAATCACCTTCCTCCCCAAACCCAAAATCCATGTACGGGTTCGACCTCCCCTCTCTTCATGAACTTTAAAAAAAAAAAAAAAAGACGCAGATACACATTAAAGATAGACTAGAGAGAAATAGGCCTAACGTTTCTGGAGACACCCAATCCTGGCATAGCAAAGGAGGAAAATCCTACGTAATGCACCAACAGCACCTCACCCCAACATAACATTCAATGGAAAAAAGAAAATAACAACTTTCTAAAAGAACCAATCAATGAAAACAGAAAAAAAAAAAACATGAGTAGTATTTTTTAAAGTAAGTTTTAATAGCCTTACCGGATCTCGAAGAGGCAGAAACTGTGGAAGAGCTTCAGTGGAGTTAGACGGGGGCTGACTGAAAGTTTATTCAACACTTTATAGTTATCTAGGTAACGCCCAAGAGATGGGAGGGAGGAGGGATACAGAGAGGCAGGGAGAGCAAATAAAGGAACACTGTCCCTGTTTTCCCACAGTTACTACAATGTGAAATATCTACACTCCTTTTGCGTTTCATCATCCAAGAAAAACAGAAGATGACACAAAGCAGAATGACGCATGCATGATGGGACCTGCTAAGACTTAGCAAGTCTGCACTGGGCAGTCTTCTTTACCCGTAACAGTCGGCAACACATGGATACAAGAGAGCAACAGAATGCTTTCCCATAACACGGCAGTGGGTGGAAGTGTGAGGCTGTGGACAATCGTCACTGCGAGTGTATTCTTCAGCAGGACTGCAGGAGCACCCTGTTCAAACTGACCCAGACACACCTGGAAGGTATCCAATGCAGTGTGACTTTACTGACACTTGGCAGTTCCTTTAAAACTTGCTCAACAGCTTCTCAGTGATTTCACTCTCTCCTGTTCTCCAACAAGATGAAGAGTGAAGGGGCTGAAGACCATTATAGTTAAGTGAAAACCAAAGTAAAACCTAAAACTGAAAGGAAAATGTAAAATGATTTACAGAAAAATGAAATCTAAAACAAAAATAATCACTTACAAATAATGATGTCATCACTAACAAGCATGAAGAGAAACGGATGCATGTATTTATTCAGCCAAGGGCCTCTACATGTCTGTATCAAATACCTTCAAGAGGCGTTGTCCTTACATTACATTGGTGCTGAACTTGCAAAATTGAGCATTTACCTCATCCGTATTAACATTAGAAAAACATTAGCTTTCATACTGAGGCTAATAAAAACTAAATATTTCCTAAAAGTTGGAAACTACAACAAAATCATCTAACCCAATCTGGCAACTAACTGAAAGACAAAACTTTAGCTGAAAGAAAAATGAAAACCAGTAAAAATTTAAACTCTTGTGTTACGACTGGAGCCACCAGTCCTTTTTGCATAACTTCTAAACTGCTGCTGTACTCTTTAAATGCATATTTCAGTATATAGCATAAGTGGGCTGCAGCACTCTTGATTGTGGGAATGGCAGCACTGGGCATATTCACACATATTTCGCTGCATATCATGATTTTATGACATCACCAAACACATAGACTGTAATTTCCAAACTGAGCAAAGCTTGAAGGAAGCACAACAAATTGAAAGTCTTTCAGAAAGTTTAATTACAAAAATGGATTTGAAAAAACACAACAGAAGGAAAACTGAATACACAGATGCCGCGATTGAGGAAAGAATCTCTTTGCAACCGTTTTAAAAAGAGCGCTGATTAGAAAGGGTATGGATGGAACGTAAAACACCATTTAGCCTTATATCTACCATTTCTTCATGATTCAACTTTAAGAGAACTGTAAAATTTAAAAATAAAATTACACACAAAGGCCCAGACTACTTGTTATAGGCTTGTACCCAATGAAATGATGACTTAAAATAATAAACCCAAACCAAATTTGATATACTTGGAACAAAAAGGCCTAATAACATAGGATCATTGTGACAAAACTGTGCATTCAGCTGTGTAGAAATGACCACCAGCACATGGGGAATGATGACTGGTCGAAGTGTGATACAAGTGTGATCCAGTGGGCTCTTTAGTTCTTCCTTTTGCTCTTGCTGCCAGCTTTGGCAGGTGTTACTACAGGAACAGCTGCTTGGTAGAGGGCGGCAGACACTTTGTTGATGTAGTACAGGGCAAAGAGGGAAAAGATGAGGCTGAACAGGAAGAAAGACAGAGCAAAGAAGTATTTTAATAATCACATTTAAAGGTGCTTTCTAGATGATTTGCGTAAGCCTGTTCCTTGCTGAGGTCTTACTTACCAAGTAGTGACACAGACACGGTGTACCAGGCCAGAGGCAAACAGTGAAAGGCACAAACACAACAGAACTGCAAGATGAAACGGTAACTCATATAAGTGATGAGCATTAATATGAGCCTACAGCTGTTAAAATGTGCATAGAGGTAATAATGTTATTTTAAATCACTGGACAATTGTTAGCATTGGCTGTTATGGTGATATTCAAGTCTGGACCAGAGGGTAGACTCAGCCCATTGAAACCAGCATCTTGCCCACCCATTCAAAAGATTTTTTTTTTTTTTTTTTTTGGTGTGTATGGGAAGCCTCTACCTGCACAGAGGTAGTGCAGGAGCTTTACTTACCTCAAGTCTAGGAGCAGTGCTGTGTGTGCTTTATTTACCTTGGCTAACTAAAGCACACACAGAAACCTGCCGCTGCTTATAAATGCTACTAATGCTAATGATCATCATCATCATCATCATCATCAGCACCACCCCAAATTTGTTGTCTGAGTCAACATTTATTTAACTTTTCTCTCCAACAGCTCAAATGTTTTATGTTGTTCTGGTTTAACTGATATGGTAGATTTAACATTAGCAAGATTTTTAATATAATTAAAATGACATGTTTAATGACACAATATTATTGATTGATTATTATTGATTAAGATTCTGTCATTACTTCTGTGAATTGCTTTGAGGAGATTTCCCTTAATAGCTGTGTCTTACTGTTTGCATGGAACCGCCACGCTGTGCTTATTTTTACTGCAACTATTGCGTTACTGACAGTTTGTGCCTGTCAAAAAACCTGAGGCACAAAAAACCTGAACAGATTTTGCTGCGGCAATCAGAACTATGCCACTGTAAATGCACATTAACTGTGTTGCACTAAATTACTGTGCAGATGTTGATTCCTGTAGTGACCGCTGCTCTACAGCCTGTAGAAACCAGAATACTATAGCTACATATTGAGAGAAACGATTTAGTTTGATTATTGTTAATTTTGTCAGGCTTTTGCTTCTTGATCATTTTTTGCAGGGTTTGTGTATAAAATCAAACATCTCAGAGAGAAGATCCCTTCATCTCAACACCGACGTAAAGCAGCAACATCTGAGTTACTTGGCTTCTCTAACCTCTGACCTTTACCTCAACCAAGATTCCCACCCATTATTTGTAGGCTAGAGTTTGGTATCAACAATTCTGATGTTTTAGGTAAAGCTGAGCTAATAGTTGAGTCTGCAAAAGTATTAAATGCCACGTGAACAAGAAAAAGGCCACTGCATGGGCCACCATCACTTACTCTCAGGGAATATCTTGGCCTGGAATCCCTTCCCGAACACTAAGTTTTCCAGATTATTAAATGCCTGAAAACAAAGTTAAGGTGCGACTCTCCTCAGTGACATCTAAACATTTTTAATGAAGAATGCATGATACAACACTGAAAGTTGTTCAATAAATACAAGTTTCCAAAATAACTGTGCACTTTACTGATTAACAACATTGGCAAAGCAATTCAACTCTGGATGTCACCTAAAGGATACAGTCAGGGAGCAGATGAAGAGGACCGAGCCCAGAAAACCTCCCAGGATGGTGAGCCACTCGGTGGATGCCAGCTGCTTGCTGAACATCTGCATCCCCGCGAATACCAGCACTGAGAGCAGACTGGATAGCACCAGAGAGGTTCCCGTGTTCACCGCTACAAACAAGAGATAAACTGTCACCTGGACAAAGACTATCTGAGTCTAACTAGTGATCTAGTATAGAACTGTAATGCAACCGAAAGTAAACGATGGTGAAAAGTAGTTTTAAATGTCATATCTTGTTTGAATGGGGCCGTCAGACTCCTTGGAACTTAACGCCACGTCAGTGTTCACGCATAACGTTTCCTACGTATAGCTGTTAGCTCTGTGCTAATCAACTCACATCTGGACCAAAAATACTCCTCTAATGTAAATTCCTAAACACTCAGTACATCAAAACATTTCGGGTACTTTAGAGTAACGCTGGGATTGCTACACTGTCTTAAAGAAATCTGTGTTAGCGTGGTTTACATTTAACATTAGCTACACAGGACTACAAGACATGACTGCACACTGAGACTGATGATATCTGCACATTTATGTGTATGCTGAGGTATTTCCATTGATAATTATGCAATACATACCCATACTGTAATGCTTAATTATAGTCCCCGTGACGAAGCACCAGTAAATTAAATTTAACTTCGACGAGCCAGCTAGCTGCCCCGGCTCTAGGAACTAAAAACCAGATTACCCGGCCCTAAAGTCAGGTGGGACCGATGGGAGGAGCCACATGAGCTCTCCGGCTGAAATTTTTTTTTTTTTAAATAAATAAATAAAAATAATAGTTGTTTGTTTGTTAGCTTCGCTGGACGCTGCTGTAATTATTTAATTTTCTTCCACTAAAATCCAAATCGAAACATTTCTAAAATACAATTGTGTTTCTATCGTCTAAATACACATATATAAAAAAGCAACCCTCCCCCAAACATGTTTTTCTGTTTTATGCACGTCTAAAAGTAGAAGTTCAGAACAAGTGTGTAATTATCCTAGAATTAATTAACAGAATTTCAATATATTTTACCAGTAATTACAATGTAAATGTATTTACCTAGAAATACTTTGCAGCAGATGCACTAGATCAAGCATAAATAAATAATTTTAACACACATACAACCAAAGCAAAAAAACAATTACAAGCTTTATTTACTTTTACAAAGTAACTGACACTACAAACACTCTATATAAACAAAACACTCCAATTCCAACATAGACATAAAAAAATAGACATAAGGTAAAAACTTATGCCGCATCGACTTTATTCAAAATATATACAAATAGGTTAAAAAACATTATGAAAAGCGAGTTTTATACATCCCTTACTGCTGGTGTTCTGTACCCATATATGTCTGGTATCCACTCTTTTTCTGTAGTTACAGTATACCTGTTAACAAACTTACAGATGTGTACATCCACACTCGTTTTGTACCACCTAACATCAGGACTTCTCTTCATAAAGGCTTCTTCTTCAGTCCAAAAACGGCTATGAACAGAAGAATCTCCACTAAAGCAGGTAGAACACTAAAGGAAGAGCCAGAAAGACACGGATGTAGGTTATACTTCTGCTTACAATGCTTAAAAGAGGTTATGCCACTTTAAACTAGAGACATAAATACTAATATTCACATCAACATGCATACACACCAACCTGCAGGTGGCAAAAATAACCCAGTAAGTCCAGCATTCCCACTTTTCAAACACAAAAAAAGACAAAGATACTGATGCGCTGCAGTGGGCAGCCAGTGCTGGTTGAAACATCAGTCAGGGAAAAGCACTTTGGAAAAATGCAACAACACTGAGCAAGCTTATACACCAACCTGCAGATGGCGAGGATCCACCAGTAGATGTGACACTCCCACTGCTCAAATAGAAAGAAAAGCAGTGACACTGAGGCACTGGCATGGACTCCTGTTGCTATAACAGGCAAAATGTAGTCATGGAAGTGTAACTTGATCAGAAGCACTTTTTAAATTATTGCTTTTTTTCACATTAACATCAATGTAGTTGTTACTCATTTACTCCCATGCATATTTTGTTTGCTTTGGAATTACATATAATCTCAGTTACAACGGCAAACTTTAGAGTTATTTGGTGTATTTGCATGTTTTTTGGACATAAATAGTCCTCAGAGAAGAAACTATGTGGAATATATATGTATAATAAGTAATAAGTGTCCCCATTTGGAATTAAAACAGACGATAAATGGGAGTGTAAAATGTGTGTGAAAAGGATACAAAGGAGGCTCTGGCTGCAGTTGAACATGGACACTCCTGAAAAGAAACCAGCCAGCTCTATAGCAAACAGACCAAGAGTCACTGACAATGCCACCACCAACCTGAAAAAGAGAATACAAATATTAGATTAAAAGATGTGTACACAAATGTGTCAAATGTGTTTAAAAACATTTACTTACTGTCTGTCCTCAGTGTCATACTGCTCTTGTGTGAACTCCAAAGGCAAACAAGCTTTCACATTATTTTCCTGTAAAGTAAAAGTTACAAATTGGTGTAATCACTTAAGACATAAGGAAAAAAGAAGCAGTGCCAACTCCAATGCTTCTGTTGCGTGACAGACAACTTCCTCCTGACTCGCTCCATTTTCAACATCCTTTGTCTAATTTATCCACTATTTCTCCTCTGCACATGTCCAAACCCTCTCAGCCTCGCTTCTCTGACTTTATCTCCGAATCACTAATCCTGAGTCGTCTCTCATGTACTCATTTCTAATCCTGTCCATTCAGGTCACTCTCAGTGAAAATCCCAACATCTTCAACTCTGCCACTTCCAGCTCTGCCTCCTGTCTTTTGGTCAGTGCCACCATCTCCAATCCATACATCACTACTCTCCCCTACCTTCTTGCTCTCAAACCGCCCAAACACTCATCTCCACCCACTTCATCCTGGCTCTTCTTCAACTGCCTCGAACACTGTCTGTTGTTTTTGATGATTGATCCCAGGTATTTAAATTCATCCACCTTCACTACTACACCCTTGCAACTTCACTGTTACATCTATCCACCTCTCATTCACACATGTGTGTTTAGTCTTACTTCTACTGACATTCATTCTTCTTCTCTCTAGATCATAGTTCCACCTCTCCAGGCTCTCTTCCACCTGCTCCTTAATCTAACTACAGATCACAATGTCATCTGCATACATCATAATCCACAAAGACTCATACCTGATCTCATCTGCCAGCCTGTTTATCACCACTTGAAACAAGAAGATGCTTAGAGCAGGCCCCTAATGTAATCACACCCTCACCTTCAACCTATCACACCTACCACACATCAAATGTTTCACTGTCCTCATACATGTCCTGAATCACCATCATGCCAGTCCTGAGTTCCTCATGAAGTACCACAGTTTCTCTTTTGGACTGATTGTGCTGACAGTTCTGCTAAGGAGAGCAAGGCCTGCAATTCTGGATCAGCTACACATGAAACGACAGTCTCATTTTAAGGTCCTTACCGTACATTTAATTTCTACCTTGGCAACTTTTTTTTAAATCGCATTGGGACAAATTAATTGTTTCTTCTTCTGTTTAAGTCTTGAGCTGCTGAGGTCTCTCACATCTTGATATTTTTAAATTTATTTTAGTCGAGCTTCAGTGCAAGTATCTGTAGATTATCGTCACCCTTTATTGTGTTAAAGGATATTTACAACAAGTTATCACAGAATACAAAAAATTGTTTGCCATGCCTGATTACTTACCCTCGACCAAAAGATTGTGATCACGATGACGAGGTGAGCTATGATGGTGAGAAACCGTGCGGGGATAAGACTACTGACGGCCGACATGCTTGAATAAAGTGTAGTTAGACAAGAACTCTGTACAGCTATGCTACTAGTGCTGGACGGGGGGAAATGCAGTTTTTCGGCGATTCAAATGCGCCTAGCAGCTACGGTAAATTAGCAAAAAGCACAAGTAACATAATTGCAGCACAAACACATCCGCGCATATTACTAATTTAACTCGTATTCCATATAAAATACAAACGAATTGCTCCGCTTTCCCCTTAGTGCGAACATTAGGCAAAAGCCGGATGCTCGGGTTGCTACAACAACCAGCGAACGGGTGCATCCAGTATTACTGATCCACCGCATGAAAAGCAACATACAAAGGTTCCGGTGTTGTGCCCAAAAGTGATTGTCTGCCAGAAACTGATTGCCGTCCGCGGGAGCGCGCGGATTACCTGCGTTGACAACTAGTTCCGTGCAACTGATATAACGTGGAAAAAAACCACACACATTTATGCCTTTGTTATTAGGCAAAGGGATGCATTTATGGAACTTTAACGTTTCTTGTAACCTAATTATGACGCTTGTCAGAAGTTTGCTTTCAGTGTGTAGCGCAGTCACGAATGACTACACGCATCACGATGGAATAATTAATGCCGACAGGTTTTGTATATCTACTCTCCTTGTTTATATTTGTTATAAGACTGTCGAATAGTAGTTAAAACAATAAAGACCTATTGTGCCAGTATCACCATGACTCTTTCTTGTTTGTTGAGAATAACGACCGAGAACATGTCATTTTTGGGCTACCAAAAAGTGACTGTGACCTATAGCTTGTCACTGAAACAATATTTCTGCTTCAAAATTGTTGGTTATCATCCAGAATGGTTACACACTGAAATCAAACTTCTGACAAGCGTCATAATTAGGTTACAAGAAACGTTAAAATTCCATAAATGCATCCCTTTGCCTAATAACAAAGGCATAAATATGTTTATTTTTTCCACGTTATATCAGTTGTACGGAAGTAGCTGTCAACGCAGGTAATCCGGGCGCTGCAGCTTTAAGCAGCTGCGCGCGCTCTCGCGGCCGGCACTCAGTTTCTGGCAGACAATCACTTTTGGGCACAACACCTGTTAGGGAACAACAATTTAAGAAGGGGGAACTCTTGTGTGTGTGTGTGTGTGTGTGTGTGTGTGTGTGTGTGTGTGTGTGTGTGTGTGTGTGTGTGTGTGTGTGTGTGTGTGTGTGTGCTTGAAAAAAACAAAACATTGCCATCTAATGGCAAAACAAAAAACTGCAACTAGTATATGTATCAACATATAACGGAGGAGCTCCACGTTCAAGGAACTGGAGGTTTATTTCGAAAAACCGAACTGCGAATTGTTTTAAGCTGATGAGAAGACACACCGAAAAATGCCACGCGTGAAAAAAAACATAAAAATGCTCTAATCGTATAAATGTTAATATGTAATCGGGCATTTTTTTTTTGCAGGTCTGGTATACATTAAGATAAAAATTAATCTAGCTGGAATATAATAGTGCCAAGTTCCATTCTAATTGTATTAATCGGTCTTTGAGCAATGCGACTGTGGCAGCTGTAGCCTAAAGCGGTCCAAATCCCCCTCCTCCTCCCATCTGATTGCTACGAGGAGTAGACTCGTTGCTTTGAGACAAACGACACTGAATCGGCGTGTGTGCAAAAACACACCTCCAGCACGGCTACATCAGGTCGAGGCCCGGCTTGCTATACCTCGGTACGGTAACACTGCTCAGCCTTTCTCCAGACGCAAAAAAGGCGATCCGTTATTGTATCGCAGAGATATTTGCATCGAGGGAGCATGGCAGAAGCGGACTTACAAACCTTTACCTCTATCATGGACGCGCTAGTTCGCATCAGTGTAAGTGTGACGCTCATTTTATTAGCCATTTTTTTTTTAACCATGTGTGCTCTTTTTAAAAGCGATCTTCTGTTTCCCACCTGTGCATTTACCTGTGGATCTTGTCAGTACTGCATATATGTGCACTGATGATGAAGGAATGTGTGGCATTTCTTCCTTTGGAAGGTATTCTTTTGCATCTCGAATAAAAGAGAAATGGTAATGCTCTAGCACTGTGGCTGGAAACGTAAAACAGGGCCACTGTCACCACAAATTCAATAATTAATCAAACAAAAAATTTCTAGTAGATCAAATGGGTGTCTGAGCATTAAAACCAATTCAATATGTTGGCGAGTAGTAGGTTGAAATACTCGTGATGCACATGATGGGAAGATGCACGTTGTCATAGAAACGGGATGCTGCGTTTAAGTAGCTGCAGCAATAGAAAGGGGCCTCCACAACCAGTAAAACCGATGCTGGTAGACAGAATGAGCAGAAAAATGCGTTTTCATTTGATAGATTTAAAAATCTCACTGCTTCGTACTTCTCAGAGCTGAGTAAACTGCATCTAAATTTTGTACAGGGTACAAGTAAAGCTAGATGACTATCCCTCTTAAGAGAATCACATGTCAGGAAAAGTTATTTATTCATCCACTTTGGCCTTCTCTGCTCTCTGTAGATTCAGTGCCAGCCTACGTAACCAGTTTTCATCTCCCGTTTTTCACTCTTGACTCCTACACATCGCCCTTACGTTTTTTTTTTCCAGAAGGTGCAGAATGTATAGAGCAGCTGAATCCTTATTTATTCTAGTGATTCAGCTGCTATTTAGTCTTCAGCCTCTTTTGTCTTCCTCTCCTCTCCAGTCCAACATGAAGAGCATGGAACAGGAGCTGCATTGCCCAGTGTGTGATGAGATGGTGAAGCAGCCCATCCTCCTGCCCTGCCAGCACAGTGTGTGTCTGCTTTGTGCAGCTGAGGTGTTGGTACAAAGAGGCTATCCTCCTCCAGATCTCCCTCCAGAGCCTTACTCACCATCCTCCACACCCAACACCCGCTCCCCACGACAGACACGCAGACCTGCTCCCAGGACGCCTGATCGCCTGGAGCGGGTCCTTAGAACAGGTAAAGGAAGTAGTTTGTGTGTCCATGCGTGTGTGTGTTTGGCATTAAAATGAACAAGGATGCTGGTGTGGCATGATGTCACTGTCCTCTCAGAGTGTCATAGATGATTTAACAGATACATCAGCATCCTGTCGCACATCTACAGTTTCATGCATTCATCTAATGACTTATTTAAGTGCATGTAGAGCAAGTAGAGTCCGAGAGTCCCTACCTCAAGGAGACACGAAAGGCAGGTAGGCATCTGCCGAGCAGGTGTGTTGCCAAGGTGTCTGTGTAAGCAAATAGTTTTTCCTCTACAGCGAACCATGATGATCTGCACAAATGTGGAGACGAATTAGAGTTTTGCTTCCTTCCTTTTCTCACCAGTCCACCTTTGTTAAGTTCCTCATAAACTATCTCTACAAACCTTGCATTTTTATTCTCCAGTGTCTGTGTTTCTTTCCCCTTTATTCTCACACCTGCATCACTCTCCCAGTGTGTGGGACATACCCAGGGCGTCGGCGGAAGGAGACCCATCCCCCCATGCTGTTTCCCTGTCCTTCCTGTCAGCAGGATATAGAGCTCGGGGAGAAAGGCTTGACAGACTGCCTTCGCAACCTCACCCTGGAGCGCATTGTGGAGAGGTATGCATACGTACAAACACCACGAATATCATGCAAGTGCTGTAGCATCAGAACCTCAGGTCAGGCAGAGAAATAGCAGACACCTTTTGCCTCCCCCATGAATGCCACGTGGATTTATGTTATCCAGTGGGAATGTCGCATTATGAGCGCTATAATAGTTTTGGAAAAGCACTCTAACCAATCGTGCAGGCAATGTGAAAAGGCAGCGAATGAAGAGTGAAGCCAGTGCTGCTTTATAAATGAGGCAGGAAATCATTTGCTGGAAGGAGTTGCAATAATGAATCTTTCCTTTACTCTTGATCCAAGGCTGAGAGCGAAGTGCAGGGACAGCTCTAAAAATGCATCGCTCCGTGAAACAACAGCAGTGGTTAAACTGTTCATTTTTGTCTGGACTGCAACACTCCTCTGGCTTTTTTAAATGTTATTA
>VURO01048382.1:51778-74753 GCA_015108175.1 Pelvicachromis taeniatus
GAAGCCCTGCGGAGAGTTCTGGGAGAAGTAAATTTATGGTCGGAAACATTTTTAGATTTAAAAATATCACAACGGCACATATGTGTATGATGGAGGTCACCTTAAAGTGACCAGAATTGGTCACTTTAAGGTGAAACAAAGTATCAGCTAATTAAATATAATTATTTCATAACAGGCAATAATCTTAGATTGATATGCAAACCTGAGATTTTCTGTTTACACTTCACTGGGAATACTGTAAAAAATGCTGCCATGCAGAATAAGTTTCATATGCAATGAAATGCAGAAAACTTTCAAATGTGCATACAGTGCAAGAAACTACAAAAATGTTTGCTAATGAAAGCACAGGCTCCAAATCCCGTGAACAGTTGTGTCTCGCATTTCTCAACATCTCTACGCATCGCAGTGGACGCATACATCGTACATGCAAACACACAGACATACACTCTTCCCCAGCAAACCAGCTCCCCCAGAGGACCTCTGCAAGTTCCAACTGATAGAAACTTTTTTTTCCTCAAAAAAACAGAAAAATTAAACCAAATATGGCAAAACTACAACTGGCATAGTAGGTTTGACACATTGGCGTGTCCCTGCACAGAATTCCCGATGCATGTAATCAAATTCAGTCCCACTTTTCAGTTGCCATTGAAAAACATAACCAAAACCACACGCAGACACACAAATCTGTGATCCATCTGCACTCTGGATGGATGCCAGAATGGGACGGCATGCTCAGACAGGACCAGTGCCCCACAGGTTCTCTAAGTAGTTACGTCTGTGTGTCATTTTTAGACTGGAATAAACATTACCTCTTTAAAAAGTCATTAAGTGTCCTGTACCACCTGCTCGGCTTGTTTTTCCTCAGAAAATCTCACCTGCTTCTTATAACTTCTCTTTCAAAGTTATAAAACCACCAAAGATAAACACTGTCTAACTTTTAGCGGTACGACTTAAATTAAATGTTGTGCCTATAACATCTAACGCCTCTGTTGTTGGGTCCACTGCTGTCAAGCACAGCTGGGGAGTCTCAGATATGTTCTGCCAGTAAAACAAGAGGATACCTGACAAATGATTTATATCAAAGGTGAAATGTGTATGTTCATCCATGCTGACAGGGTTTTGGTCCATGGGTTCTCCTCTGACAGCTTAATGACTAGCTGTCACATATCACTTCACTCCCAGCTCAAATTTTGAAGGGTGGCAGAAGCAAGAGGGAGAGGAGGAGGAAGAAGGAGGAAGAAAAACAATCTGTGAGACAGAACACACTGAACTACACTCAAACCCTTAAGACACACCGGAGGTTCTGCCTGTTAATCTTCAAGGTACAGAGCAAATGTCTTTCAGCAGCTGCTGGAAACAGTGAAAGAGCATAAGAGTCACATTTTGCATGTTACTGTGCGTGTGTTGCATTTTAGGTTCTTCAGCTGTGCGGCCTCCAAGCTCTGAGGAGAAAATGCTGATTGTAAAGTGAAGGTGGAGAAGCTGGTAAACTTGGGAACAGAAAACCACTTGCTGCACATGGTTCATCATAAATACCTTTACCAACAACTGCACAGAAAGGGAGAAGCAGGCATTAACACGCACACCAATAAAAACACTGTAACTGACAGTTTCAGTATAATTGGTAACCAGGTGAATTTTATAGTTGTCTTCTGCCAGTCAATGAGGCAGTTTTTTTTTCTTTCTTTCTAGGCTTATCCTTTCTGCTCTGCTTATATAACCTATATAAATCTTTGACTGTCCGATTCGTGGAACTGACTTTCACTGCAGATGATCTGAGCACGGGGCCACAGAGACAATTTAGAGGCGTGTAATGCAAAGCAGGAGGGAAACTGCAAAAGAATGCAAAGATGTGAGTAAGAAAAGCAATGAGGGAAAAGACAGAGGAAAAAACACACAATGAAGATGAGGACAGAAAAAAAAGATGCCAGCATTGAGAAGAAAAGGAAGAACAGTAGCTGACCATGAGAATAATTGGATAAACAAGTAAAGGGAGGAGGATAACAGAGATGGCTGGGAAGGGTGAGGGGCTGACAGGAAAACTGAGAGAAGCACATTCCTTTTTCCCTCTTATTCCCTTCAAAACAGCAGCTGGGACAGGTGTGCTTTTACTGATGGCAGAAAGTGCACAAGCTGCTGACTACCTCCCAGTGTGGTGTGTGTATGCCTTGTGTGTGTGTTTATATGCTGAGTATGCACACTGTTTGGCTGCTGACTGCATGTTAGCAAAGACTTTGTTGTGTGTAATTACGGGGGAAACAAAACCCACAGATCAAAATGTGCCCATAATGACAAAAATAGACTTCTGAATGCACACATGGTGTTTGCGAGAGAGAGAGAGGCTGTGGGAGTGTCTGTGTAAGACACAACATGCTGTAGTTACTGTATATACAATGTGTATACGCCTATGTTTAAAAGGACATGGGCAAAAGTACAAGAGTCAGCTTGTGTGTGCTGTTTAAGGAGACAGTCTCTGTGACAGGAAACAGAGGGATCCTGTTTGTGAGTTGTACTCATTGTTCAGCTGCTCACCCCTTCCTCATCAACGCTAATACACCACAAACACACACACACACACACACACACACACACACACACACACACACACACACACACGTACACGAGATAGAGCTCGTTTTACTACTTGGCCGTGGACCAAAGACGTGTACTCATCAGCGTGAGGTCTGTGTTTTGATTTCCTGCCTCACACTTACACGTTGTCTCTTCACAACACAGCCACAGTTTCTAATTAGGGGTGTGTCTGGCCAGTCTGACTCCAACCATTGTTTTCTCAGTCTTATTGATGTCTATCCGTTTCATACAGAAGCATGATCAGCTTCCAGTGTTGCCTAGTCTTCTCCACAACTCATCATTTACTGTTTCTCAAGATACCCCTTCTTTCTTTTCAGCATTCATGACTAATTTCTACTCACAAGACTCTGACGTATTGTTCAACTCTGAGTCACTCATCTGCAATATCCCATCACAGGTGTCCTTTAAAATAATGTTTTTAGAATTTACCACACAAGTAAATTGCTTTAAACAGGTCAGTTATACATGATCATACACTCCAGATTCCCAGTGGATGAATTTGGTTTATCCTCTGGACACAGAAACTTTTTTATATACCTTCTGGATTTTGAAGTTTTTCTTTGTCCACCTTGGACAGGACTAAAAACCACTGTAGATCTGAAAATTTTCATAGCACAAGACAAAGTTGAGTGACTTTGAGATTTGTCAAGCTTTAGGTGTTCATTGTTTGGTTGACTACACTGAAGATGGATGTAGTCAACATGTCATCAACCATCGAATGTACTGTACTATATTTTAGGGCCTCATTATTGGCGCTTTGGCTGCTGCTACAAATGCCACTAAGCTTGGTTAACAAACATTACAGGTTCACTGAGGAGTTAATGTAAAATTTTACTCAGAATTACTGATGCCCAAACTTTCTGGATAGACTGTTAAGGGCAAGGACAGCACAGACAGGATGAAGAAATATAGTTAGTGAAAGTGAGGCCTAGCACACTTAATTTGGTGCCACCACCTCAGAGCTGTTTTAAAGTGAGAAAAATCAAACTTTTTTTTAACACTGTAAAGTTGTATATTTTAACATGTAGACATTCATGGAATCCAAAGGCTAAATCTTGCTACCATACTGAAGAAGACGTTTTTCCTTGCCACTTTTGTCAAATCTATCAGGGACTTTGGAGTAACATAAATCTCTGGTTCACTCTTTCACTTAAAATCCCATCCCATCCATTCTCAGCCGCTTCATTTTAAAAATATTGAAATATTACAAGTTGAGTTACATTGTGTCATGCTCCGAATTGGAGATTGTTTCTCATGCCTTTTTTTCATCATGTCTCGATTATTGTAATTCATTGTTCATTTGTCTTAAAGTTTCATTAGAACATCTGCAGCAAGGCACCTCACAACATTCTGTTGTTAGATCCTGGTTCAAAATTCTTGTTTTGACTTTTAGAGCTCTGCATGGTCAGTGTACATCAGTCAACTTTTACATCAATGCATTCAAAGCAGGTCCCTGAGGTCATGTGATCAGGGCCTGCTGGCTGTGCAGCATACAAAGCAGAGGATGAAAGGAGACTGTATTTTTGTTTTTAATTTTAGCATTTTATTTTTAAAGCACTGTAATATATTTAACTTTAACACAATTGTATTTACTTCATGTATTTACTTAATTGTTCCCGAACACAAGTTAAATTACTTATCATGATAAAACATTTATTTAAGAAGGGAATATAATCATTCAAAGCTTCTTAGCGAGTGGTCCCACAGCAGTGAGGGAGCATTATGTATCAGGCCATTTCTGTAACACTCACATTAGTGAGCATTTAGCCAAATGTACAGATGTGGGGAAATAGGGAGGATGTTAACTTCACCTTGAACCTGTTTTCTTATTCTCTACAAAACTAATTCTGTCACCTTTTGCATGTACAATCAATAGCAGCACCATGAATGCCTTGGAGAGACTATCTGAGAATGTGTCCCGTTATCTTCAGCTGTGTATCGATTGCATTACGACAAGAAAAACAGAATTCCTAGATAGAGATCCGACAGACAATACGATACAAAGGCCAAATTGATTCATAAAGGTCAAAACTGGACTTAAAAAAAGGAAATCAGAGAGCTCCTGGAGGGGTAAACACACTATGTGCAGATGTCCTTGTTGTGTCTCTTCATGAAATACTGGCAAACAATACTTAAAAAACTGTGCTACATAATTACAACCTATTAGAACAAGCCAAACCTAAATTTATCCGTGAAATTCCTTTATTCTTTTCCCACGCTTTACTACCTCCATATCATTTGTACATCCTTTCTCCTTGCTTTTTCACCTGCTGCTTATATTTCCCCCACGTTTCTTTCAAGTGTATCTCATTTATCTCCCACCTCCAGTCTTCTCTTTGCCTCTACATAACACTCAGCTTCCAACACAATACTGTCTTGTTGTTGTGTATGTGTGTTCTCTGTCAGGGGCAAGCTCTTTGAGCTCAGGAAGAGCGGTCCAAGTAGCATTCACAAGCACGCACACACACACACACACACACACACACTGAGGATGAGAATCTCTGGCATAGCCTTTCCCACCGCTGCCCTCACTAAATCAACATGCTCACACAAACAAGCTCATTCGCACTGCTGCACCATCAAACAGGCTTTTGTCTCGCCTGCACTACCACTCCAATCATACACACTTATCTCGTCACATGCATGAAAGCTCATTACTGAACTGAAAACAAAACCTCCAAACTAAAGCACAAATTCCCCTACTTCAAAGAGTCAAGTACAGCCTCGGCAAGAAGGAGAGAAATCAGCACACACTGATAGTTATGGTAAAAAATTTATTGATATGGCACCTTTCATTATCTAATAACAAAACACACTGTGTCCAGCAGAATATGGACATAAATTTCTTCCTTTACAATATATTTATTTTTTCGATAGAACTGTAACAAACTGCATGTGCTGTTATATATCCTTTTTCTTTTTTTAAACCACTTATCCTTTCAGGGAAGCTGGAGTCTGTCATATGTGAGAGATGAGGTCGCCAATCTATCGCAGGGCAAAAGCTTACAAACTTTATACTTCAGAGTCTACAACATAAAACGGCAGAGCAGAGCAATATTGAACTCTCCATTTTCAAATATCCCGGACGAGCCCCCACTTGTTACTTTCCCTCATCCCCTGGACCCTTTTAGGGGAACGTAACACTAAGCAATTGGCTAACACTGCTGTTAGAATTCATACTTCGGTGTAGTATGCCGCATAAATCTGCAATTTCACCTCCAATACATTAGTTGACAGTAAACTTTTAGTTTTGACCTCATCCATTCTCTTCCAGTTGTTTCAATAAATGGCATTACATTTTACATTACATTTCTAGGGAGGTGCACATCAGTAATGGTGCAGGGTTTTGGAAGAGTTTGTGATTATGACGTTATGGAGCAGATTTAAATCAGAGGTATAAATCCCACTAAACACAGAGAGACCAACAGCCAGTTACCCTCACAATCACACATATCCCCAGTTAAACTAATGAGTACGTCCTTGGACTGTGGAAGGAAGCAGGTCAGAGCACCCAAAGATAAAATCCACAAGAAAGACCCCAGCTTGCCAGTGCATTCAAACCCAGGACCTCTCTGCTGTACGACACATATATATATAAAGTTTTTAATCTGTAAAAATTCGTATCCATCGCATAAATCTTTAATGGTAAACACTACCTAAAAGAAGGCACTTAGAGACCCAGAGAGAGACACATGGTCACATGTCTAACAAATAGCCGCAGAACAGTAACAGTTGAACTGTATTAAAGACATCATAAAAATTACTGTCAGCTGAGTAAATGTCCTCGTTATTCTTCCCCCCCCAAAAAGTAAACAAAACACTTTATACGCCGATTCACTCGATGAGTTCGTTCCAACACGTAACTCCAAAGCTTTGTTACCAGCCGTCCATCCGTGAAGATGAACTTTTCACCCTTTCGGTTTCCCGCTCAACTGCCAACATCATATGTGCACAGGTTTGTAGGAAGGTGAACCTTGATTGACTGATGCAAATTTCCAAAATAGATAAAATCTGATGAGACTAGTGAAGATACCAGGTGTGTTTGGAACCTGGAAAACAAGCAAAACGAGGAAGAAGAAAAAGACACGTTATCGCTTCAATCCTCGCACAACCATGACAGCTGAGCTTACGGGTATGCAAGTGTGTATTCATGATGTCTTACCACAATATAGTAGTCGTTCAGCTGAAGGCCGTAGAAGACCCAGGAGGTTGAAGTGAAGAAGGTGGCTACAGTTAGAGGGAAGGACAAGCACTGCACGTTACCACTACGCACGATCGCTACCTACAAAGGAAGAGAGGAGGGATGCCATTAACGTACACTTTAAAGCTGGATTATTACAGTTTTTAATGTTTACAATTGATTCAATTACCAACTGCTACATGAAAGGTGCCATTCAGTGATGACCCCTGAGAGAGAGAGTATTGCCCTCAAATATATTCAAATATCAAGATACCAGCATGCCTCTTCAGAAGTGCTCTCTATAGATGTTCCCACAATCTTCCAATGCTGGAAAGAGTAAGTAAATGTGCTTTGCCCACATTTTAACTATTGTGTCTTGTGCCACTCTAAGACTGGCAGACTCTTCATGCTGCTTTTAAATGGGGCTTTTTGGAAGTGATATAAACACTGGGTACTTCTAAAGTGGTCAGATGACACACTATACTCCATTTTATTTGAAGGTACTGAAACCCAAAAGGGAACTTAACTGTTTAAGTGTTTATAACTCAGTGCAAAAGAAACCTATGGGTGCTTTAATTAAGAGCTTAGGCAGTAAATTTACATTTGTACCTTTGTTTTCTTTTCCAAATGTATTTAATTGTCCTCTGGGTGTTTAAAGCATGTATTATCTGGCTGCTTAGAGCCTTTTTTTATATCCAATTTTTGCTTAGAAATTTCAACAATTTCCCAACCGGTAATTAAAAAAAAACAAAACAATGAGTTTTAAGGAGGCAACTTTGGATTTTAAGCAATTTGTGCAGTGCCTACATCATTTTATATAAACTTTAAGTAGAAAACATAATGTAACCAAAGGGCCAAGGAACACACAAGACAGAAACTGGGAATAACAGGAAGACAGATGAGGGAAAGAAAGGCAGGAAGCTGACTGGGGGTCATTCAGTGCTGTGAGGCAGATGGAGGGAAGGAGACTAACAGGATAGAAGACGGAACCAGAAGATCAAATACAGTGACAAAAGGAAAGAGCGAGACCTGGGGACTTATCCCTTCACTGCATAGCTGCACATGCAGACTGAGATGATGTGAGCAGATGAATTAAAGCGAGCAGCTGCTGCCAGAGATCTGCGCAGTGGGTTCAATGAGGAACACGTTCAGGAAATGAAGATATGACGTTTCTGTTGTAGATACTGAACACAATCAGTGTCATCAGAAAGGGTACTATGAACTGTAATGCATGTACACAATCACCTGCCACTCTATTAGGTACACCTATATAAATGCTCATTAACCCAAATATCTAATCAACCAATCATATCGCAGCACCTCGGTGCTTTTATGTATATAGACATGATCAACATGACTGTTGAGGCTCAAACTGAGCATCACACTGGGGAATAGAGGTGATTTAAGTGACGCTTAAGTGACATAGATTTCTTTGGATTTTGGATGTTTGGGACAGAATTTGGTGTAAACAACAAGAAAACATGGCTCACTCCCCCCTTATGTCAACGGCTTGAGCTGGTGAGGGTATTTCTTGGTACCCTTTGGATGCCTTGGAATCAATTAAGGATTTAATTGCCACAGCCTGCCTGAGTATTGTTGCTGACCATGTCCATGCCGTTATGATCACACTGTGCCCACGGCTGATTCCAGCAGCACAAAGCCACAAAGCTCAAATAATCGCAAAATGCTGTCTTGAACATGACAATGAGTTCACTGTACTCAAATGTCCCCCACAGTCACTAGATCTCAAACCACTAGTACATCATAAACGTGCAGCCAACAAATCTGCAGCAACTGTGTGATGCTATTATGCCAATAGGGAGAAAGATCTCAGAGGAGTATTTCCAGCACCCTGTTGAATCTATGCCATGAAGAATAAAGGCAGTTCTGAAGGGACGAGTAGGACTAATATGGTATTAGCAAGGAGTACCTAATAAATTGTCCAGTGAGTGTATATTGTTCTAGTAACAAAAAAGGTTCACCCAAACAAAAATTTTCCTAGTAGCTGCCATTAGTTTATGTGATTATTTAACTCGCTGTAGCAAGGTTAGGTTTAATAGAATCTTTTAAATTCATGTTTTGAAGTGACTCACAAATAATTTGAGTTCAAAGAATAAGAAATAATGTAACACTGTTAATGCCGTGCTACATTACGGAAAATATGACCACAATAACAAGCCTCTGAAATATGAATTGTACAAGGGCAAGCACTGTGTGGGCTGCCTGTTCAAGGCAAAAGCAATAAGGATTCTGAATGAGCAGCAACAACCAGAGTGAAGCTTCAAATTTCAAATAGTATACTATGATGTTGGAGGTTGGCACGTAGTAGAAGAGTATTTGCTTCTTGGCACTGTTTTACCCTCTCAACCCTTTAGATTTCCTGCCTGACATTTCTAATCTATTAACTGCAGGCAGAAGACATGAAACTGACAATGTCCATGTGTGAGCAAGTGTCGTTGCTCTGAGATTACTGTGGAGGTTTTCTGTGGGGGGAGGTGTGCAGTAAAGCATGAATTACTTTAGAGAAAGTCTCTATTTAATGGAAGATAAAACATATGCTATTAAAATCGACTTGTCTGATGCCTCTGGTTGAAGGAAAGTCCTTTTGAATCCAACCACCTGTCAAAGACTGTTTTGTAGTGTAACACCCAATTGTTGAGATGTTCTCATATAGTACAGGAATGTCTGTGTAAATGTTCTTCAGTCTCTAGTCTTTAAATGCTGCCCCTTGGGTGTATCATCAGGAGACATGGCACCAGTTTTTAGATAGATATTCATCATAATCTACTATGCTGTATCGTAATACTAGTCTTACTGATGCCCCCCACTGATGCTTTGATGGCTCAGCTGTTTCACGTGTTAGTCAAATGTGTTAATAACGACCCCACAGAGACACTTCTTCACTGCTGTAAATATTTGGTTTGATTTAGGTTAGGGTACTGCCTGGGTAGAGTGTGCAGAAGGCAGAACACATGACACTGACTCTCATGGATACCGTTTAATGCCTGATCAGACTGTGCTGGTTTTTTGCATTATCACAAGCAACCGCTTTGGGTAAGTTCTAAGAAAATTCACAGGTGCTGTGCATGTGTAAAATTGGCATCTGTAATTCTCTTAAGACCCATAGCCAGTCGCATTCCTGGTCTCCTCAAGGACCTCAGAGTGTATGGGGAGATTGAAAAAAATTCAACTCAATATTAATTGTATATCTTTATAGGCTTATTGGTGGAACCCTATACAGCAGTCCCAGTTTCTCATCTGGCTTAGTGTTCCTAGTGTTTTTATTATGTCCTGAAAAATTAGATCCATGGATATGATATATATATATATATATATATATATATATATATATATATATATATATATATATCTATCTATCTATCTATCTATCTATCTATCTATCTATCTATCTAGATAGATAGATAGATAGATAGATAGATAGATAGATAGATAGATAGATAGATAGATAGATAGATAGATAGATAGATAGATAGATAGATAGATGATCCAAATGTAACTGAATTCCAGATTATGTTCTGAAATATTATTCAGTTCAGTGAGAGAAGAAATGCACAGGTGAAGTTCTACATGCTGCCTGTATGTTGTGTTTGTCTGCGGTGCCTGCAAATTGTACCAGGTCGGTGAGCGGCGACAGGTACATGCTGACGGTGACCACACTGCAGGTGAGTCCCAGCTGGCTGAGCCGAATGTCTCCGTCAGTAAGAAACATGGTGAAGTAGAGCCAACCGCAGATCAGCACAATCCCTGCTGCGAGGGTCTGGGAGGACACTAACCTCTGAAACCAACAAATACAGAGACAGATAAATTAAAGATCCAGCTGCAAGTAAGGAGAGTGCTTTATAACAGGTCTGACTATGCTGACCTTCTGCTTTGTGTAGCGGAAGTACATGATGATGTAGAGGAGCTGGAGAAGAGCACCAATGACGTTGACCAGGACAATTGTATGATCTATCTTCAGAATCCCATAATACAGCCAACCAAGGTTACTATGGAAACAACAGGAACATTAGTGGTGATGCATCACAGCTAACGATGCGAAAACATAAAGAGACACTCACTTGAGGCATGTGGTGAGGAAAGGGAGAAACTGGATATTGTCTGTACTTTTGGATTCTCGCATCTTTTTCAGGTCGGTCCTAGAAACACACACACACACACACACACACACACACACACACACACACACACACAGAGAGAGAGAGAGAGAGAATAAAAAACAACAGAATAGGTTGGAGATGCTAATAGCAATCTAAAGCAATAACTCCATGTTTAGTGTTCGTACTTTCTCGCATTCCTTCACTATAAAGTTGTTGTGAAGCTAGCAAGTGCAAGCAGCTCACAAAGTCTCCATCTTGTGTCAGTCTGATCTGACTTTATTAGTACTTTCTCCCAACCTTACAACGTTAGAGCAGGATGTAAGATAAGACGTAGATGCATGCCATTAACGAACATTTAAACTTACAGTCCAGTCGAGAACATCCCGACTGTAAACACGATGCAGGCCCATGACAGAAGCGGCAACAAATCCATAGAGCGGAAGAAAAAAATACACTACTTTCGTTGTGCACCGTCTCCTTTTAATCACAAACTCTTAAACTGCCTGAGATTAAAGGTAAAACACAACGACGCGGATGCCCTCACTGTATTTCCGTATTTGCAATCAGTGCCCTCCTGGATCCTGTCCTCTGATTGGCTATAGGCTCAAATGGCGGGTCCAATAGGGTGCTGAAACGATAAGAAACGTTGAAGTGGACGTAATTACGGTGAAAGAATTTTAAAGGTCCAGCGAGCTGGATGATGCGAGTGACTCACAGAAGGACGTGGAAGTGGGAAAGCTCATGCCGCTCATACAGTTTATTTAAAGCTTTTCAGCAGTCAACGAGCATGAAAACATTCAGTGTTTCCCGACCTGGAAAGCTCTGATTTTAAATACGCATTTAACGTTATATGTCTTCTGCAGGTCTGTAATTAGTTTTGGATTTTATAAATATCTAATCCGCCAATTATATAGCAGCAACTCATAATTGGCCGTGTCTACATTCATTTAGGCATGTAAACACGGCCAAGAAGACCTGCTCAGTTCAAAGTGAGCATCAGAATGGGAGATTTAAGATGATTTGACATGAAATTTGTATTGGTGACTTGTCAGATTTGCTAGGATTTTACCACACAACCATCGGTAGGGTTTATGCAGAAGCTGACGGGAGCAGAAAAGCAGCTCTAAATGCACAAACGCCAAACTTTGAAGCGTATAAGCTACAGCAGCAGAAGTCCACGCCAGGTGCCACACCTAAGAACAGGCAACAAGAGAGTACAGTTCACATGGGTTCACCAAAACTGGGTAATAAAAGATTTGAAAATGTTGTATGCTCTCATGAGTCTTGATTTCTGCTGCAACATCCAGATGATAGGGTCAGAATCTGGCGTAAACAGCATGCGAGCATGGATCCAGCCAGCCTTATTTTACTGGTTCAGGCTGCATGTTGAATAGCAACGTCACAAAGACTTGCTTGTGCAATACCGTTGCTACAGACGGTTGTTTGCCTTGTCATTTGATCTGTAATAAGATGTCCAAGATATTTGAGCCTATTACAGATGCTAAGATTATTATCAGATGGTATTAAAATCCAAATTAGGAAATCTTAGATGTTTGTCCTCTTTGGTTCTACAAATCATGACAGCACTCTTAAAAGAGCTGTATTAGATGTCAGGTTTCACACGATAAACAGAACATATTCACCAGAAAAGTACAAATTGTGCATCCACTTTTACAAGCTTTCAAAATCCCAGACAAATCATCACGCATTCATAGAGAAGTTATTAAGGGGACACTGAGTCCTGGGTTCTCCAAATGAAAAGATCAAACTGTGAGTAATTTGATGTTTTGCTGTACCATTTTTGTTATATCTCACCTTGTGGAAGTATGATACTAAACTGATGGAGTAGTCAGAATAGGAAAACAAGGCAAGCTTTTCCACTGTTTCACATAATACGTCAGTCTCTTTCTTTCCATTCTCGCCTTTCTGTGAATCACAGATTCACCCTGTATTCCAGTAGCACAGTCAAAGAAGAACACCAAATTCTTACCCTATGATAAGAAGAAGAAGGGAAAAAAAAGCCTCTTGTCATTACATCATTGTTCCAATCACATATTACATGCTTGTAGCTTGATATCACACAGAACAGTCAGTGTCTGGATCCAGGCAAATACGCTGGATTTTATAGTTTCAAAATGAGATGATTTCACTGTTTAAACTGAAAAATTAATTATGCACTC
The DNA here is from genome assembly GCA_015108175.1 of Pelvicachromis taeniatus. Lineage (NCBI taxonomy): Eukaryota > Metazoa > Chordata > Actinopteri > Cichliformes > Cichlidae > Pelvicachromis > Pelvicachromis taeniatus. The sequence continues at coordinate 64,849 of VURO01048382.1, forward strand.
CACTGGGGTGCACCAGTGTTATTTGATTAATTTGATCTCATATGCATCATTTTTCAACTAGTCAGCGTGCTGGGTGTCATTTCATGGATATTACATCCAAGAATTAAGATTCATATTTAAAAGTTGTGCATTAAAACTTTCACTTATTGTTAGTCTCTCGGTGTAAATTTAATACGAAACATGTAAAGTTTGCTTGTTAACTTTTCTTTGACCCTTCTTGCAGAACCACCCCGCTTCGCCCACTCCCCCGTCGTCACCTGACTGCTCCCTCCTGTGTACAGCTGTCAGAGCCGAGCTGCTTTGTCACTCTAGACATTTCAAAACTTGACCTTTCTCAGCAGTCTCTGATGTATAATTTTCACCCTCCTCCTTTAGTTTTTAGCTTTTAGTTTTAGCTTTGCATCTGTTTGACATTTATTCTTTTCACACGTTTTTCTTTACTTGAAGGTCATTGCTATATTGATTGAGAACATTTTTATTTTTCTGATTTATGGTTGATCTTTTTGTTATTAAATTGTAATCCATTTTCTTATTGTGACAGTGTTTTTTTTGGGAGCTGCAATCCTTCAAGTGTTGTGGCAGTGAAACTGTTTACGTGTCTGCCTTTATTAAGTGACAGTTAATTAACTTTTGCATTAATTAAAGCGTAAAATGAGAGCTAAAGCTTTAGACAAGAAAGTTGGTAAAATACACTCACTGGCCACCTAGATCAAATTGCTCCTTTTATATCCAGAGCTGCAAAATTCTTCATGGCAAAGATTCAACAAGATGCTGGAAATTTGCTCCACATTGACGCGATAGCATCACACAATGCTGCAGATTTGTTGGCAGCACATCCATATTGTGAATGTCCTGTTCCACCACATCCCAGGGTCGTTTATTAGATTGTATCTGGTAACTGTGGAGTCCATTTGAATGGAGTGAACTCACTGTCATGATCAAGAAACCAGTGTTAGATAATTTCGGCTTTCTGACAAGGTGCGTTGTCTTGCTGGAAGCGGCCATGAGAAAATGGGTACACTGTGGTCCTAAAGGAATGGATGTGATCAGCAGTGATACTCTGGTAAGATCTAGGGAGCCCAAATTGTGCCAAGAAAAATGCCCCTTACGTCTTCACACCTCCACCAGCAGCCTGAATCAATGATGCGAGGTGGGATTAATCCATGCTTTCATGTTCTTTATGCCATATTCTGACTCTACTACCCAAATGTTGTAGCAGAAATTGAGACACATCAGCCCAGGCAGTATTTTTCTAGTATTTTGTCGTCCTGTTGTGACAATGTGCAAAGTGTAGCCTCAGTTTCCTTCTTCTGCTGCTGTATCCCATCTGCTTCAAGACTTGATGTGTTATGCAATTAAAGATGCTCTTCTGCATATTTTAACAGTGTTTGGAAGGTTACTTTCAGGTCTGTCCATTCTCCTCTGACCTCTTCTGCAGCTGTTCAGTGGATACTTTTGATTTTTTTTGGACCTTTGTCTGTAAACCTTAGAGATGTGGGGAAATCCCAGTAGATCAGCAGTTTGTGAAATACTCAGAAGCCTGTTTGGCTCCAGCAACTATGTCACATTCAAAGTCACTTAAATTATGTTTCTTCCTCATTCTGATGCTCAGTTTGAACTTTAATATGTCACCTTGGCCATGTCTACATGCCTAAATGTGTTAATGAGCATTTGTGCATGTAAAATACGTTCAAAAACGTATTGTCATATTTACTGCACTGGGATAAAACCTTAAAATGATGTTTCTACAGTTTCATGCCGTGTTTGTAAAAGCTTGTCCTCAAACTAATCTGAAAATCTGCTTTTGGTTAACGGTATTTACACAGCTAAAGGAACACTTTTTGTATTATAAAGCATACATTTACTTTTTCACATAATTCCTGACATAACGTTGAACCGAGACATCAAAGCGGTGGAAACTACCATATTTAATCCGTCCCATCAGGCACAGTTGAATGATGTCCTGCTTTATCCTACTGTACACACGTGTGGGTGCAGCATTGCACAAGATACCGGAGACTCTGTGATCATCTGCATTGAATTTAAACTATGACGTTATCACGGGAAAGCAAACAGCTCAGTTCTAATGTTCTGATTTTGAGTGTGTATGTTGCGTGGTTTTACAAGGAACGGTGAGTTTTGACAGTTTTCAGTCAGCTCTGAGGTTTCTTTTCTCCTCATTCCAACACACAGCTGTGTAGCCGGATGTTCAGTTTTTCCTCAAAAAGCGATGTTCAGAGAAGAAAAAGAAAGGGCAAAAAAAAAACAGGGCGAAAAAAAAAAGAGTGAAAGAGTATGAGCAAGGAGGTGAGAGTGACACTTTCACACCCAGCTGTCAGTTCGCTTGTGGGCCTCCCTCTCTCTAGGTTCTTGGGTGTTTTTTTTGTCCCTCTCTTAGTCCTTGTTTGGTTTTGAGCCTGAAATCTAAGCCCGGGTATGTTGTATCACAGGAGATGAAAGCAGGAGAGGGCAGAGACGAGAGGTTGGGAAAGACATGGGGGTGGAAATGTGGAGACGGACAGAGGATAGGTGGCTGTGCCAAAATATTGTGTCATCCATCCAAATCTCGATGATCTCAGTGGGTTATAAAGATCCAAAATAAGTTATGATAAAAAAAAACAAACAAAAAAAAACAGGCAGATCTATTTTTTTTGGGATTACATCACGTTTTTATTTCATTAAAGATTTTTCACATCTTAAAACAGTTTCATATATTTTTTTCTATGTACAAATGTACATATAAACATTTACAAAATGACACAAGCAAAAACAAAATGACCAAAAAAAAAAATATTCTGGGAGATACCTTCAGTTTGAGGTTTCAGGGTGTGCAAGTGGGACGACATCTGCAAACATCAGCCAGTGTACCATGATACAGTCCAAACAGTAGAAATGAATGAATAAGTGCCGAAGATGCTGAGTTTGTAATCTTTGTTCAGTGGCTCACAACTTCGCATGAAACCGTGTAATTGACTTAGCAAAAAACATAAATATCACTGCATCTTTTTCTTTCTTTTTTTTTTTCCCCAAATATATGCATATTTTTTAAGTTTTTGGAATACATTTTTAATTGTGACTACATGAAAAGATTTCATCAGCATGAGCACCAACAGACATCACTAAAAGCCAGAAATCGGGGCGCTGTTCCACTGTTAGAGCATTTGTTTTCTCAGGTTGCGTTACAACTGATAACATGTCAGATAACTTTAGAAATGTGGAGCATTATAACGAGGAGTTGAGTGCAACACAACATGACAAGTATCCTACATTATCCTACATATTGTGGCAGTCGCCGACAACAATACACAATATCAATAGTTTCCCTACATGTAGAGGAAGAAAAAGAGAGTTCACTAATGAAACGCACAGCTGTACCAGTGCTATGAAAATGTGATGACACGTGACAGTGAGGATAATGTAATCTTGCTGCTGTCGATTTATAACGTTTCAATCGTTCTGTTTGCGACTTTGTTCATAATGAAAAAAGAAAAATGTGCAGCTTAAATGGTCAAAAATGAGAATTTCAATCCTCAAAATAAAGTTTCAAAAAATGTCACTGAGGTCCTCTTTTTTTTTTTTTTTTTGTTTTTAAAAAAAAAAAAAAAAGATATTTTTTTTTTTTTTTTTGGATCGATCCACGCTCCACATTCATACACACGCACAAAAAAAACACATCAAGCGCACACTGAACAACACACACTGTCCATGCTCGTATAAAAAAAATCTGTATAAAAAAAATCTCTGATCGTTCACGTCCCGATGACCAGCATCAGGTTAGCATTGTCTCTGTTGTGGAGTCCACACTGGCTTTAGTGTAGCATCAGGGGTAATAAGACTGGGATCAGGGTAAGAAGAAGTGAACGAGAGACCAGCTGTGCTGCAGAGTTGCCGATACTCTTCTGGACATTTGGCTCCATCGCAGCAGGGTCATCTGAGAGAAGAGATGGGAGGGACCGTTAAGCACAGGATTTCATCATTCGGGAATGGTAAACACACCCAGCTGAGCTGGTCTTAGTCACAGCACCGCTGTGATTATTTTCTATGTCTGGAATCTATTTTTTAAAGAATGCTCACCTGCTGGGAGACGGTTAGAGGGGTTGTGAACTCCTCCTGTAGCAAGGAAATTCACTTTTTCTCCTTCTAAGGTTTTTTCTGTTTCATGTGCTTTGGATTTGTCATAGTGATTCTTTCCAGAGCCTTTATGTTCAACTACATCCACTCTCAGCCGCAGACAGTCTTTCCCATGGTGATGCATTGGCTTTGCTGAAAAAGTGAGACAGAGGGAAATGTTTAACACAAGGAACCTTCTTCTAGCCACAGAAGACCGAGCAGAAATATCATTCTCACTAAAGATACCTACAGATATAATAATAGCTCTCTCCCTGCCGGAACTCCTTTCCCAGGGTGAAGGGGGTGAAGCGTTGAAACTTCTCAGAGAATTTTTCAGGAGCATGAGGAGCGAAGGGTCGCGAGCACTCCCAACGGAGCTGATCGAAGGAGTGGGGCTTGCACACCTCGTAGTCCTCTCTCTCCACCATGTACAGCACGTAACGCTCAGCTGCATGCGATGGCACCTCGCCGTGGGTGTAGTGAGGGCAGATGATGTCCAGATAGTCATTGATGCGCACTTCCACCGTATACTCATTCCACTGAAAGCTGCAGGGGAGACAGAAAGAGACATGAGGTTACTGACAAATGTCCTCACCCAGTTTTCCAAAATGAGTAACCGAGGCGGATCTCATCTGTTGTTTTCATTCATGTGTCCGACACACACCCAGCAGCGCAGATTAAACGCTGGATGTGTTAAGGATATTGATGAGGACTAGTTAAACACAGACACGTGCGTGCACAGCTAGAGACATGAACAACACAAATAAACAGACAGGAAAAGCTGGGTGATGCCGTGTGAGGATGTGTTTTTCTGCCTGCTTGTGCAAACCTGTCTGAGCAACAGAATTAGAAAGAGGCTGATCAGGCTGGACTTGTTCATTTTGTTTTGGGGCGAGAAAACACACCCAGAATCGTACACAGCCCATCCCACCATCCCACACACTCGCACACCTTTCCCTTTCTCTTCCCTTCGGGTGAGATGCACCTCTCATCTGCTTGGAACTAAATTACAAATGACAGCTCAGCCCAGACAATCTTTTGGGGCTTTTTTTTTTCTTCCCACTTTCTCTTTCGGTCTACTTTCCTCTTGGTACAGCTCACTGAGTCTTTCTGTCAAGTGTTTTTAAGCTCTTCTCTGGTTTCTGTCTCATTAATTTCTTCACCTGAATGTTTGTCCATCTGTGGCGGAGCTCCTGTTGTGACTTTTCTGGCTAATTTGCTGCCTCTATCTCTATCTTCTTTCTCTCTGATTTCCTCAAAGACACAGAGAGACTAGGTGGAGAGCCAGACTATCTCACTCTCCATTTCTTTCCCTTTTCATCTTTACCCTTCATTTAGTTTTATGGCTCCTTTTAAGACTCCCCGGCTCCTTTTCGTGCTCACTTCCTATGCTTGTTTTGCCCCGGGTGTCCTAATGAAGTATGGAGAGGTGGTAGAAAAATAAGTATATTTCCTGTAAAGTCTCACTGCACATTAAGTGATGACAATGGTCTGCGAGAATATTAAAAAAACAAAAAAAAAACGCTTCACTGTACTAAAACTTTTACTATTTGTTAAAAAATTAAGCTACTAATCCATTAGGACCATATTTATCAGCGCAAAGGGGAAAGAGATTTTAATTAACTCCAACCTTTCAGTTTCATCATGCGTGCGAAGTGCAGCTGGCCTGTGTGCTAATCTTTGCTATCAACCAGGAGGTGAAGAAAGACTGATATTTGTGCATTACTTCCATGACATCCTCAGGGATAAAAGCTCTAATCCGCAAATTCAATCTGTGCTTAAATTGAGCAACTGCTTGTGGACGCTTGTGTCTCGCATGTTGTGCGGAGTGAGAGTGACAAGAAAACAACTCCTGTTTATTTGTGTGTCCTGTCATCAAAGCTCGAGACGCGGTGCCTCTGAGACCCTTCCCCTTCTCGTTGTTGTGACTCCCGTTAGGACACCCCTGGCCAAGTCACAGACACCCTGGCTCCAAAATGAGGGCCTCTAACCCCTTCTTCCTGCTTCTGTGTGTGTGTGTAATTGTTTGTGTGCATTTTGTGCGTGTGTGTAAGGGTTAGTGCTAACCTACCTGTCAAAACATGCTTTGTTAGCTGAGCACAGCTCTATACTTATTTTCCAGGGCTAATAAGCTGATCACTACCCAGAGCTTTCTCTCTGAAAAGGTCCTTTGTCAGTGTGTACACTTCTGTGCAGGTGTGTACGCCTTTGTTTGTGTGTTTATCCGTGACTGTGTGTGTGTCTTGGGTCTACAAGGGCAAGTGCTTTACTGAAATGAAAAGACACATCTGTAGCAGCCTAATTAGCCAAATAAGCTGTGCCTCTCATGTTGCTCCTCTCTACTGTTTTCTTCAGTCAAACCAGTAATAACAGGGTTGGGTAAAACAAGACGTTTGGAGGTCTCTAGTGGTTCCCTCTGAAGTAACGAGTAGTTTTAAATTGTATAGGATACACCTTTTTCCCACACTGTGTCCTTGTTAGCGGTCTGGCCGACCTCCACGTGAAACAAGCTTGTCAAAAGCCAACAAAACAGATAGATTCTGTTGCTAATTTCATTCACGGCTCATGCTTTTAAGAAAACTCTCCTTTTATTCTTCTCTTCACCTCCTCATTTCCCCTCCTCCTCGCCACCATTGGTCTGGCTAATTAAAAGCTGTTAGGGGTCTGGGGCCAATGTGTTCTCCTGAAAAGGAGGGGAGGAGGAATGAATGGGATGTAATTATACCCTTTCCCTCCCCAAAGACAGAATGCCTGAAGGCTACAGGGCCCCTTCAACCCCTTCTACCTTAACCCCTATGGAGCTTTCACTACCATGGCTGCTGTTTACGTGTCTAATGTGTGTCCCAGTGGCTGATTGTGGTGGTTTAATCAAACCTTCTCACACTTCCATGTTATTTTAATTTCAATGAATTCTTTTTTGTTCTTCATATCCCAGCCTATTCATGCCCACTGAATTCGCTTCGTCTTCAACTCCTCCATCCTCTTTATGTCTAGCATCTCCCCACGTCTACACTCGCCTCTGACTGGCAGTTCTCGGGAGAGTGAGAGTCACGTTAATGTGATAACTATGTCCTCTACGAGACGGAGAGCCAGGTGTGTGAGCTGTCGCAAACCTATTTTCCACATTGCATCTTCTTCTTCCCGAGTATTGCTTTGTGTGTCTGTGTTTTCAAGGGAGAAGGATTCTCTGAAGACCCCTTATCCAGGGCGTCTCATGCCCCGGGCTTATGAGCACATCTGTTTATCAGGGTCTGTTGGAGTCTCTTGTGTGTGTGTGTGTATGTGTGTTTTCTTGCATGAGACTGAGGTATGGGTAAACAGCAAAGGTTGAAGGTGGCTCTAGTCTTCTTTCTCTGCAGGTCATCCTTCACCTACTCCACCTTGTGCGTCACTGATTGCGGTGCAGGGGTCGTGAAGGTACAAAACAGAATAGTTATTACTGCTTATTACTGCAGGTGACTTTTGCAACACTTCTAGTCACTGAAGCTTTGAAGTTTTGCAATTGTCTTTGCTCTGCTCTTGGCTCCCCCCCTTTCCTGTCTCCCTTCTACACCCCTTCTCACCATTTGTCCCCCTGAGCTCGCTCTGGGCTCGCTCAAACTACTGACACAAGAAGTCTGTCTTTCACTGTCCGTCTGGGGAAAGCCGCAAACTGGCAGCCAGGTCAAAGGGTTAGAGTTCAGGGTCGCCGCTTCTCACCCACACTAGCATCCGAGTCAGCAGTGAAGATATATGTTTCACACACACAAAACAGAGTCACGGAGAGAGTCAGCACGTCTGAAACATCAAACACATGCGCCACTCCCCCCCTCTTCTTCCATTTGCTCCTCAGGTAATCAGTAGTAAGTGTACACACACACACAGGAATGTCACAGCAGAGGGAGCGAGGGGGGTGAGGGCTGCAGTACGGATAGTTTACGGTGTTCTCACAAGGCGTGCTCATCAAATTTCCAGCCACACTCTTACACACTTTTACTTTGAGGTGTACACTTAATACCCGATTAATTTGCTGTGGTATGACAGATTCACACCTCCTTTCACACGGGCGTGAGGAGCTGTCAGTGGTTCTAATGGGTTTAGCTGCTCACTAGTGGGCTGCTCCATTAGAGCCAATCTAATATAAAATGAAAAGTCTTCCTATATTACTGTATCTTCCCGTGTAATCTACCCCCTTCTTTCTATATCTCATTGTGTTGCAATAAAAACAAAAACCAAGGGGGATTTCTTTCTCCACTATGTGCAAATCGAACCCGATGTCCATAAAATGATTAAATTTTAAGAAGTTTCAAGAAACGTGTGTTTATATATGAAGCGATCCCTTTGGCCCCTGCAGGATGAGAGCCTCTAAAACTGTCAACAATGGCCTTTCTCACTTATTCACTTCTAAACTTCTTCCCTCCCTTCATCCATCACTGTCCGGCCTCTCCTCCCTCCGTCTGCCTCTCTTTTATTCTTGCAAATTTAGCCCCCATCCCCAACCCTCCATCTTCTATTTGTCCTGTCTCTTAATGCTGACATAATATACCAGAGCTCTTCATCCAGGCTAATTTCTCAACACAAATCCCTCTCACCCTTGTCTCACCCTACGCCCAGGCCTCTATCCCACCTCCTTTTTCTCTTTTCACCAGTCCCCTCCTTTTTGGTAGCCTCCTATTCTGTCTGCGATGAATAGAAAGAGGCCAAATGGTATCATGCTTGGTTTAATATGCTGGAGGTCATGTAGAGTTAATCTGTTGGCCCGTTTAGCTGAGGGAGAAAGGGCACAAGTTCACTAACTTCTAAGAATTTACATTAAATATTTAACTTTTTTTAATATAAATTTTTTTTTAATACGTTTTGAATTAACTGGTGCAAAATAAACCATCTGCAAGAAAAAGAGCTGAAGTACATCTGCTGGTGATTCAGCCTTGGTGGGGGGGCGCTAGTGAGCTTCAAGTGGGCAGCACTGGCCATGGTATGCCTGAAATTCTGTGAATGAGCAGTGTACACATACGCACACTTGCCCATGCTTAGTACGGTAACACCAGGCGAAAACAGGGCTCTCTAATGTTAGCAGAACGGGAGCTGATAGGTGCTCCGTCCTCCTCTGATGGAAAACTACTGGGGCAAAAACAGAGGAAGGTCTGTGAGAATGAGGGGGGACTAGTAGAGAAAGAGGGCGGGTGAGGAAATCTGGACTACAGATAAGGAGCAGAGAGGAAGAGCAGAGAGTAAAACAGATGAGTCTACAGACGTGATGCCCCCCCCCCCCAATAAAAAAACCCTAAAAACTAAAAAAAACAATATATACTGTTGTTGTAAACGGTGGTAACTAAATAACCCCAGGTGCTTCAGTGCTATCATGTGTGAAGATATGTGAGAGCATTTATAAGCATGTTAGGTAAGAGGACAGTTATATCAGCAGGGAATAGGCACAAAGCCTCCTGATAATGATGGGGCAAGAATCATATAAAGCTAAATTGAGATACTGCTGGAAATTGATTGTTCTGATGGATCCCATCTGGGAGATTATTGTGGGAATAATGCAATGTGACAAAAAAAGGTTTGAAGTAATTTATATACATTCTAACAATTACCCAGTAATCCACATGTACACACACACACACACACACACACACACACACACACACACACACACACACACACACACACACACACACACACACACACACACACACACACGCACACACACACACGTACACACACACACACACACACACACAGAGTTACATCACAGGATCCAGGGGAATATACATAGAATGAATATTCCAGGATGATGGTTTTGTGTCGGGTGT
>VURO01048382.1:74773-87321 GCA_015108175.1 Pelvicachromis taeniatus
GTGAGTGAGAACAATGGACCAGTGTGTTAATTTTCACATTTAAAATAGCCTAACTAACACACACACGCATGCACGCACACACACACACACACACACACACACACACACACACACACACACACACACACACACACACACACACACACACACACACACACACACACACACACACACACACACGCACACACACACACGCACACACACACACGTACACACACACACACACACACACACAGAGTTACATCACAGGATCCAGGGGAATATACATAGAATGAATATTCCAGGATGATGGTTTTGTGTCGGGTGTTTTGGGTCAGATGGTCAGATTACAAGCTGTCTGTACTAGATGTTAGAGTGTGCATGCGTGTGTGTGTGTGTGTTTCCATTCTGGTGAGATTGCAGTCCAACAACCAGACACGATATGGGCCGTGAAGGGATGAATAATGAGTAAAAATAGAAACACAGAGAGAAAGAGAGGGAGAAGGGTGGTGGGAGGAGAGGGGTGACGTGTGTAATAGTTGGGATTTAAAAGAAGGTGGGAGTACATTGACCCCGTTCACCTAAAACTGCAGGCAACGTGTACATGTACAGGCAGGCCCGGCTGCATCAATAACAGTGAAGGCAGGCTGAGCCAGACACAGGCTGAGATAAACAGAATATTACATTACACCAAACTCCTGATAAAGATATTTGCACAGATAGCAGAGGCATGGGACGCAAACCCAGGCCACTGGAGATGGATGAAGGCAGCCAAACAACTCAGATATGAAAGATTAAAAGGCTGCAGTGGAGTAGTGTGTCGGTATCGTCCATGTTTGGATTGAAAAAGAGGCGATCTTGAATGTGCTTGAATCAGTAAGTAGTGAGGAAATGAGGGCTTGAGGCTAGCGGCCAGTCTGGGAGAAGACCCAACTGTTGTTGAGTAGGAGTGGAAAGATGGAGAAAGGGAACAGACAGGTACAAGGCAGAGAAACACACACACACAGACACACAGACACACAGACACACACACACACACACACACACACACACACACACACACACACACACACACACACACACACACACACACACACACACACACACACACACACACACACACACACACACACACACACACACACACACACATACACACACACACAGCCAACATCTGAATTCTTCTGTTTGGGTTCCTTTAACTCTTAACCTGTCATCAGCGCACAGTCGGTCTGCAGTGAGTCAGGTTCCCATGTTAAAATGTCACAATAAACAAAATTAAAAAAGGTTCATACAGAAAAACAGTTTTAGTCTATGTAGCTAATTTAGCACTTTGTGACAAGTATATGAAGTTGTGTGTGTGTGTGGTGTATCTGGGTTGTCCTCACTGAATGTAGGCCTCCACGCTGCTCTGTCCCCGCAGCTGGTCCTCCAGTAAGTAGGTGTTGTGTGAAGAGGAGATGAAGTAGTGGCTGAGCGGCTGACTCATGTCCTGGTAAAGGTCCTGATGCTCGGGTTTGAATATGGAGCCCTCCTGGGAGCACAGGTACATCTGGAAGCCATCTAAGGACATGGCGCCTTGCTTCTTGGCTGCACAGAGGTAAAGACAGGGATTTACAACTTTTCTTCAAACTCAAACAAGAATAAATCTTGAATGAAGCATCTTCATACAAGACTCAGCGTAATGTAAAACCCATATGCAAACAGCAGAGACATTAGCTTCCTTTTTATTTCAATTTTCTTATGATTTCATATTGTTTTCTTCTTATTTCCTTTTCTTGTCTTAGTATTCCATCAACCTTGACTGCCGCCCCTTCCTGAGCCTGGTTCTGCCAGAGGTTTCTTCCTGTTAAATGGGAGTTTTTCCTTCCCACTGTCACCAAGTGCTTACTCATGGGAGGTTGTTTGATTGTTGGAGTTTTCTCTGTATTACTGTAGAGTCTTTATCTTACAATATAACCTTGTAATAATAATAATAATGCAGTAACCTATATCTCCTTGTACTGCGCTAATACCACATTAACTGTCTTTGGTTTTATTTACAATAAATACACTAAAACAGCTTGTGTGTGTTCCTGTTATTACATAAAACAGGTGTGGCTGTATTTCATAGCAGTTTTGCAACAATCCTGCGCTTCCTCAGGTGCGGGTCAGTAGATGAGGGTGCAGTGTGTCACCTCGTTACCTATCTCTGATGGCTCGTAGCGTTCCATGAGCTCCTGGGCATGCTGGGCGCTCTGCTCTCCATCGTGCTGCTCCACACTCAGGAAGCATTCCAGCTCCTCCAACATCAGCTTGTCTCCATCTCCAGAGTAGTCCTGGAACACCTTCCACACTTCATCCCTCTGCGTCAGCATCTTATAGAACAAGACAAACTCCTCGATTTCCAAAGATCCGCTCTCTGACTTATCAGCCATCTGAGGAGAAAAAAGAAAAAGTCTCTTACTTGTTGTATATTTGGAGTTTATTTTCTTCTAACAGTCATATTTGTTTGTATAATGTTTTGTAATTTTTTTAATTCAGCAAAATTAGCCGAGCTGTACCCATAATATATTAATTTCTAATCCCTTCTTTGACCTGAACACTGCAGCAGCTAATAATTCAACCATCAACATCTCGCGTCTAAAAAAGCTAGAGAAAAGCTCTGGATCCTTCACGAGTCTATTAAGAGAGCCTAAATCAGAGCTCGGGTTATTCACTGATTCCTTCATCTCACCGTGAAGAGATGAAGGGCATGCTCCTCATTCATCTCCACATTCATCATCTTCAGCAGCTTCTTCACTTCTTTGAAATTCATCTTCCCGTCTTTGTTTTTGTCAGCTTTATGAAACCAGTCCCAGACCCACCTGAGGACACGCTAAGGAAAACCCAGATCCAACAAGTAGCCAAGTAAATGTTGTTAAACTTCATAAATGTCATGCTAACTTCAGAGGGAACGAAAAAAGGTTAAAAGTAGACTACTTGGACCTTTTTTAGAGCCTGCTAATGTCTGATATCGTCCGACACCAGAATAAACACCACAGGCAAAGGATACTGGTCCAGCCTCTCCTTCTCGTCCATTGTCTGAGCTTTGTGAATCAGCTTGCGCACACCCTGGATCCAGGCCTGGGCTTCATCTGGGGACTCGGCCACGAGGTCCAGATTTCCCTGGCGACCGTGAAACACCAAGGTGAAGCAGAGTTCAGCGGGGAACTCCTCGGCGATGCTTAGCAGGACCTCAGACTGATGTCCTTCACGCACCGCTTCCAAATCAGTCACCGAGACTGTAACATGATCATCACACAGAGGAAGCCCATGTTTGTAGGTTTACACTGATGCATTTCATGTGTCTCAGGTGTGTTGTGGAATCTTGAGCTACGATGAGCTCAGTTCCTGTCACTCTGTTTCAAACAATAACTCATTTCTAAAGCAGACGGATGTTCACCACACTGACAATTCTTGAGACTTGGCATTTTTTATAACAAATATTCTCACTTTTAGTTGAGCTTGTGCACTTCGACCCAGCTTGTGAAATACTGCTGGAAACCCTCATGTTTTACTACTATCAAGAAAACCTACAAATGAATTATATATGTTGTCTTAAAACAAAACATTTCTGGAATGGGTTCATATTGGATTGGAGAGGTCAGACGGTTTATCTCTACTGCATCATCCATAACGGGGAAACAGCTCTTTAATTCAGATGTCAGGCTGATTCTTGTTTTTTTATAAGTGATCACCTAACCACTTATTGCGCTTGTGGTTTAGCGATGATGCTGCAAAATGTCATGTGGACAAAATGCAGCCTAAATGTCATCGGGTGGTTTGACATGGTTTACAGCAGTCAGATTGTGGGGTGTGGATGGCCACTGGGGAAATATTACGTTTCGCAAGAAAAATCTGAACTAATAAGTTATGAAGTTTTCTTTTTCTAATTGCAACATTGGGACATACAAAAAAAAGTTTTTAACACACCTGCATTACGATGGATTTTGGCCCAGATGTGGTCCAAATGTCATTGATATAGATTATAGCAAGCTGTGGCAGAGCTGGCCAACAGTACCACTGCGCACCTGTCATTTGGCCCATATGCCATGAACCTGCGGCTGAATTGTGTCAGCATTGTCACTATAGACCAAATGAAGCCATAAAAAATGAATCACCACCCAGCTACCCCCTTGATCTTGGAACACACCATGGCTGTTACTATAATCAAGTCTTATGCAGTAAAACTCCGGCCTGCTTAGAGCCTGCTTGGTAATCAGTTTATAAAGGACTCCACTGTACTGAGGTAAGCTTCTTGGAGCTTACCTCAGTACAGTCTCTTTGGGAAATGTGCCTATTTGCTTTGCTGCTGACAGTTAGATGAGAAGAGTAACACCATACTCATGTATGCCATGTCCATATTTCTAGACTCAGACTCACCCTGCTAAATCTGTGAAGACTAAGACTGCTTTAAATGGCAAATGGACTGATTCTTATATAGCACTCCAAGCGCTTTATATAATATGCCTCATTCACCCATTTGCACAAGCACTCTATGCTTAACTGCTTTTCTATTTGAGTGGGTATATTTGGACTGGAGCAGTCAGGGATCGAATCACCAACTTCGATCAGTAGATAGACCTGCTCTTCCTCTATGCAGAAAAAAACCCTACTTACCAGGTGACATTAGTTTAGAGGGGTTAAATGATTAGGCCTCAGGGTGTGGAATGAGAATAGGCCTGAATGTGTAGATAAAAATTTAATGTGGTTAGCTTAGCTTAGCATAAAGAGTAACAACAGGCGGCAACAGCTCTCCTGGATCCCAGCTGTCCTCTTATGGGTTTTTTTGGTTCATTAACCCCACAATATAAAATAAAGTGGCTTGTCTGGTGATATAGTTACAGTGCTGTTTGTATGAATGACTAAGGAGCTGACGTGTTATTACACACAGGTATGCTTCTGCACTTACAGGTGGAGTGGCCTTTACCCGCCCATCTGGACTTGTACCAGATCGTCAAGCCGTCCTCCAGAAGGCGAAAATAACGATTCTTCTTCCAGGAGCGGGACTTGACTTTCCTCAGAGTCGACCCGGCCATCATCACCTGAACGTATGGATCATCTTGGATATCTGCGCAAAAATCACAAACCTCTCACTTACTGCACCGTCAGAAATTCACCTGGTTGAATTTAGCAGTCAGTTCAAAGGTCAGAGCTTCTGCATCGCAGAGTGAGCGAATAAAATTTTACTCACGTGAACCTTCAGGATCCATCTCTACGCTCGCCACATGCCAGTGGAAATATGTTTCTAAGAAGAACCAGATGTCAGTGAGCGCTTCCAAATACTTCCCCCTGAATCCAAACTAAACTGATTTTGCAAAAGTTCAATCAGTCCCTTTGTCTAAAAAGATGGCAAATAATCATAGTTTAATATCCATCTTTGTTTGTTCAGAAGGTTTTCTCTGGGTCTGATTTTTATTATTATTATTCTCTGTCCTTTAGCTTACTCAGCACTTCCCTGCTGCAGGGCTGGATAATGACAAGGCATCCAGTTAAACAACCAGACACAGTGATTTGTTGTGGATGGTGAGTGGAACAGGCTTCTCTCGGCTGGTCTCTTATTCACGCAGGGTCACTGCAATGAGCAACTCTGCATGTTTGATTTGGCTGATTTTGATGCCCTTCCTGATATAAAACCCAAAGGGATTTATGTCTTCTCCCGAGATCAAACCAGAAAACCTATAAATAATGAATCTGCAGAGCCACTGACGGTAGGAAAAATCTTTACTGTTACTTTTGAACTGAAGGGTTTGTTTTGGAAGTTATCCACTGACTCTCTGCAGCTCTATCTCCAGCAAAAACAATGTGTAACGATACAGGAGATGGCGTTTTTGATTTATATGGATAGGTATTTTCAGGAAACACGAGTCAGCATTTAGACCATGACTTAGGAATGCCTCATTCATTATCTAAAAGCAGAGATACTAGTGCAGCTTTGGTGCTGACAAAGGAAGAAAGAAAAAAAAAAACACACTCAGCAGTGTGTGTAACAGATTGAAACCAGGAACAGTCTAAGGACCGATATTCTCTCGGGTTTATCTACAGTCTCTCTAAGATGATTATTTCCAAATATTCTGATTGTTAAAGATTTAAAAACTCTAATCTGAAAAAGTCTGAAAAACTCAATATTATTTTGAATAAATGCATAAATGTACAATCACTTGGCTCAGACACCGCCCTGAGGATGCATCTATTCAACTGACTTTGGTGAGCCTGATATTGTTTATGAAGTGTTAATTAAAAGACTTTAAAAACTAGGCCCAAATACTAAAATTAAACGCTGACCTCGTAACATAATAAAGTAACACGGTTAACTTTGGAAATCGTTGATTTTCTTCTTAGAATCAGGTCTGCTTTTTATACTCTTTATACACATCACCTCATTCTACATAGCGGGCCACATACAGCCCACTTTGAGGTCAAGTGGGCCAAACCAATGAAACTTCCCTATCTGACACTCTAAAGAAGTTTAAATACACCAGATATAAAGATAATTGATGTTTCAATATAAGAAAAAGAAGTGCAATTTCAACAGTTTGTGTAACCAAATCAATCTCTATTTTGCAACCATATGGGTCTATATGTCTGCTAGTATTTCAATTACATGATGCAATCATAGTTTATACAATAATATAATATATAGTACCTATTTTAATGGCTGTAAATGAGTATTTTAAAGGGACAGATCATCACAAAATCAAATGTACAGGTTGTTATTCTGGCTTGTAGTGCTGTTTATCCATCTTGTGGGTACAGGAGAACTAAATGCACACAAAATGGGGAAAAACTTGGGGGAGAAATGAAAAAAGTGCAAAACATTTTGAGGCAAATTCTCTTATTAGACCAAAGAGAAAAAAACAAAGGCAAATCTTTGTGAAGTTTCATTTCTTTCCACTAAACCACACGAGAGGTATCACTGAGCAGGAGGGAGTTCCCATCCACTGATGGTGAGAGGAGATGTCACTGCCTGTTATACAGTGACAGGGTGTAAACACGTGTGCTAGCTGCTCATGGACGCAGACAGAAGAAAGAAAGTAGTTCCCCAGTGAAACTATTCACAACAAAGTGCGGCTATTTCAGTAGCCACATCACGACTTCTGTAAACACATGCTGCTACTGAAATTTCTGAATGCATTTATTTGACGCTTTGAGCGCCTCGAGGTGAGAGACATTTAGCAAACCTTTATGCAGCTGATAGACATAAAGCCGTGAAACCAAAGAAACATCTAAGTGGAGAGAAAGCACTACACGGTACAGGAAAAACATGTACATTTGATTTTAAGGGGGACTTTGACCTTTAGCAATGATCTGCAGCTTTTAGTCTCATACAGACACAGACGCATCGATGTACACTGCAGACTGGCTGCCGCATGTCAATGAAAGCTGATACTGTCCTTCTATCTCTGCTGTTCGCTGATAAATGTGCATCAAAACAATCCCGGGGGGGAAGGGGGGGGGAACTGTGTAACAGTAGTGCTGTGCAATACCACAAATATTTGTATCAATCTCCCCTCCACTCGGGGCAAGTTTATGTGAGCTCTGACAACAGTCTGCTTGAAGTGATGCGAGGAATGTATTCGCAGTTGCTTCTCAATCCAAGAGCGTGAAAGCAGAGATTATTTTCCAAAGATATTGGCTCAGCTAACTAATGAATGCTTTTTGTGCTTTCACTGAAGACATTTTCATGAGTCCTTCCGCCTCCTGTGCGGAAAGGTTGACACACCCTTTTTCAAAATCCAAACTTTTAAGCTGCACTTAGCTCACGTTATGTTTTATTTTGAGGGCTGTGAGTCACACATCATCGGGGAGTATACTGACCACGCGCAGACACACAAACACACAAGGACATGACTCAGGGGGATATGTTGAGAACAAACAGGCCGATCATGACAGCCAGCAGCTTCTGTCTTTATTCTCTGTGAATGTCTCTAGTTTGTAGTTTTAATTTAAAAGTATTTAGTGCATCACAGGAATGCTTAGTGTTCCCAGAAGCCTTGGGGATATTTACCCAGGACTCTGCACACATCTGCACACAACTCTGTAACAGATTCAAGTGAACAAGCACTGCCAGTGCTCTTTCCAGTTCAGTAAAAGCATATCTAAATCTAAAGAGCAGCTGGAGGAGGGAGGATCATGTACAGTAAATTAGAAGCAGACGCAGAAATAGGAAACATTACGAAGCATCACTTTGGCAAAGTCATGCTGTCAGCTGAGCTAAAGAAAACAAGCATGACTCATCCAAAAAGGGACTTAAGTGATTTAGTATCTGAGACTTACCTAAAGGAGAAACCTCAGTGGGGATGTGAAGTCAGACTTTCAGAGGTGGATAAGAGGAACTCGTGGAGAGTCCAGCTGAGCTCAGCTCTCAACTCCTTTAAAGTCTGAGAGGGTCTGAAGGGAAATCTGGCCCAGCCTCTCTCCTCCCCTTTCTGCAGCCTTACTGCTAGGAAATCTGATTCCCCCGTCACTGCTCTGCTCCACTCCACTCCCACCTCCACCACCACTCGTTACCCTCCCCGTCCTCTCCACCGCCCTGCCCCTCCTGACCAGTCTTCCTTCCTTTCCTGCCACTCCCTCACACTGCCGTCCACAGACCTCTCTGCTCTGAGTCACTCTCCTCAGTCTCTCCGTCCTTCCCTCGCACTGTGGATGCTCTGATAGGCTAACAGGTCTCTGTATCAGCACTGATAACTGGCAACACAATAGTGGGAACAAGGTCACATGTGGAAAGCAGCCAAATCGTAAAACAATGAGAAATACATGCTGTGTGTTCTCTGTAGATATAATCGCAGAATGTGGATCTCTTTTCCTGATAAAACAATGACTCTGGCTAAGTATGGTGAAATTACTGTCTGAGCAAAGATTGATAAAGTCCAATGTCGGCAGTATGCCAAGACGCAAGCCTCGATTTCTTACTCTAATACTGAGTATAACGCTCCACTGGACCAAAAGGACAACACATAAATGGAAAACACCACTATCCCCGTTTGTGACACAGTGCAGCTGATGTACTCGTTGCACCCCGCTGCATGCCTGTAATGACTGCAGCTACTTTACCTCATGAACAGTAAACAGAGAAAATCACAGAGTGCATACTTAGGAAAATCTCCCCGCGGGACCAGATTTGCTCTGAAATGGAGAGCAGGTGTTTCAGCGATGCACGCTGTCCATCTCAGACGTCGAGGTTAATGGAACCTGTGGGGGCAACGATCTGATAATGTACCGGTAAAAGGAAATGAGCGCTCATTAGCGAAGCTAGAGTTAGATGGAGCTCAGCACTCGGGGGAATACAGGTGAGCCATAAAAGGACAGAAAAAGAAACAAACTTCAAAACTTTGACTCGAGTTAAAAAATGGAAAGACATGGATGATGACAACATTTTGCACTTTTTTTTTAGCCATGAAAACCTGTATTCGTGAAACTTTGAGGACTGCAAAATGCAACGTTTAAAGCACCAAATTTGAAATAAACTATGTGTTCTTTACGGGCCTGTAACTGTGAAAATGCTTCTGAAGTTAACTTCGGCTGTAATAACTAAGTTATATACTGAACACATTTCTGGAATTTAGGAGATTAAAAACTGAAAAACACATTTGTCCCGGCTGGAACTGGTCTTTTAAATATCTCAGTGTGTTCTTAGTGTTGCTGTTTTATTCTGGATTTATTTGACTTATAACCATTTGCCTGATTGTTGTGTGATTCCTGCTGATCTTTGTCTTTCGGTCTCTCCCTTTAGGGATCACCACAGCCTCCATCTCACCCTATCCCCAGTATTCTCCTCCATCACACAAACCCTTTCCTTGCTTCTCATCCATAAACCTGATGAGAGGTCTTCCTCTTTTCCTCCTGCTGCATCTTCAGCATCCTTTGTCCAATATATCCATTATACCTCCCGTGCACACATCCAAACCATCTCAGACTTGCATCTTTAATGTTGTCTCCAAAACCTGAGTTGTCTGTCTGATGTACTCATTTCTAGTCTTGTCTAATCTATCTTTACTACCTCTGCTCCTTGCACCTTCACATTTCCACTGGTCTCTCTTCCACTTGCTCTCCACTCTTAGTGCAGATCACAGTGTTTTCTGCAAACCTCACAGTCCACAGAGGTTATGTACCCAGAGAGGTGGAGTCCAAGGCCCAACCTGACGCACAGACAGACAAGCAGGCACACACAGACACAAACGTGCATTCCCACCCTCATGCACACAACCACAAACACTCGGCACTCACCCAACGTGGAGACACACATAAATGGACACCGTACACACACACATACACACCGTTGTACTCCCCAAACATACTCTACAACCCAGGTCCAGGTTCCCTCACCCCCTGAAGGGGAACTCACACCCAGACCCAGATGTAACCCCCTTCCCTGAGGTGGAAACAAGCAGACTGTCCCCGGCTCTGCAGTGGCAGGGGGCCCCTGCAACGCAGACCCCAACCGGAAGGCCAACTCCGCCCTACGCATACTGTAATAAATCTATGATAACTCTACAGAGTTTGAAGTTTAACTGCACAAATAATCGAATTTGAATTTCAACCTCAAATCTGGCTTCTCAAAAGTAAATGTAGGTGATTGGCTGAAACCGAAAATGTGTGCTTCTCCAACAGAACACAAAGTAAAAGCAAACCAAGCGAACTCCTTAAATCTCTACCTGATGATGTGTGTGCGTGGAAAAAGTCACAGCTGCCCCCCCGCAGCGTGTCCTGCAGGTAGCGTCTCGATGAGTTAACTTAAAAAATAAAACATTTAAATCCGGCACAACAGGAGGTGAGGAGCTTCTCACTCGAAGTAGAGCATCACAGGATGAGTGACGCTAACCAAAAGCAAATCAAACAGTGCTGCAGAGCTGTGTCTGCGACTCACAGCGGCAAAAAAAAAACAAAACCAAACTTATTCAACCCCGGAAAACCACAAGCTGCAGAGTAAAAGCATGCAGCCCAGAAAAAAAAAAAATCCCACAATGGTTGCTAATGTGAGAGGTTCAGTGTCAGCTGAAAGGAGCCGGTCCGGTGAGTCGGCGCATCCGTCCAGTCCACAAAGACGCACTGAAATCATCAACGTAAATGCGGTGACTAATGAAGGCTTCAGGAAAAAGGTAAACACGCTAGACAAGAGATACGTTATTCCCACATTTATTTAACTCCACAAAGTGGGGAAAACCTACGCTGCATGCAAAACACCACAGGGGGAAATAAGAGGCATCTCAATAGTGTTCTGCCACGAGTTTCATTCATAAGGCTGATACCATTGTTTACATATTTACACAATTCATTCATTTATGTACTTATAGAACGTTAAAATGCATTAGATTAGAACGTGATCGTGACATTTAATATGCGATATGCAGTGGCGGTTTTTGATATGGGCGACACGGGCCGTTGCTCAGGGCGGCATCGTGGTGGGGGCGACATCGTGGGTATCGGCAAAAAAAAAAAAAAAAGTTTCTCGCACCCGTGCTGCCCGACATCATGCCAATACATTTTTGGGATTGCACGGGCACCGATCGGTTTTCTGTTGCCCATTTGTGGGGAGCGTTTGCGAGGTGCGCCTCCTGCCTGCCGCACAGGGAGGAGAGGGGCGGGGCGCCGGGGGCTGCTCTGGCTGGAGCGGCATCTAAAAACCAAAATATAATAAAAACAAACCAAAAAACACAAAAACACCAGACATCGTGATACAGATTTATAATTTGCACCGATGTGTTGTCTAAATTTTATCACACACGTATACACAAAAAGTGAGCGCGAGGGCCCTCGGTGTGCCTGCTTGCTGCTGCTGCTGCTGCGATGAAGTCTCACACGCAACCTGTCGAAAAGGGAGGGGGGCGGGATGCTTCCAAATAAAGCACATTTCATTCATAGTATTGTCAATCCATGCCCTTTATATATTAATGATTTTTTCCTGGGCTGTGCGAAATCCCAGGAAAAAACAAAACCAAACATATACCAGGATGGACAAGGAAAGGTCGACGCCAACAGTTGCTCAGTTTAGAAAAAAAGAAAAGAAGTGGAGGAGAAACGAGCAAAAGATAGAGGTAAGCAGATGTGTATTTGGATAATGACAGGTGCTGTTTCCTGAAACAAGATAATATTCATTAGTAGGGATAGTGAAAACTTCTGTTTAGTTTGTTAGCCACTTGGCTATGATGATAAACAGTAGACAGACAGTAGACACTGATGTGGCTTATTAAATCTTTTAACTGTGTTCAGCACAATATTAAATAGCCATTAATTGGAAGAGCTATATTGTTGATTTGTCTCCTTGTATAAAAGACTGAGACTTTATGTTTGATCCTATTCGCAATGTATGTCGAATTATGTAATGAGTGTTTGTCAGTCGTTTGCATACTATGCATTCTCTCTCTCACTCATACATATATGTGTGTGTGTGTGTGTGTTTATGTGGTTAAATTCAGTATGTTTCTGACAATAGTTTTTACAATAAAAATGTTAATGTACAAACCTTAATGTTTTTTGTGTGTGGTGTTGGGGGGGGGGGGGGGGGGTCCCTACAAAAAAAAAAAAAAAAAAAACCCCCCCAGGGG
>VURO01048382.1:87528-100235 GCA_015108175.1 Pelvicachromis taeniatus
TTTTTTTTTGTTGTGGTTTTTTTTTTTTGTTGTTTTTGGGGTGGGTTTTTTGTTGGTGTTTTGTGTGTGTTTGTATGTTTTTTTTTGTGTGGGTTGGGTGGGGGGGGGGGGGGGGGGGGGGGGGGGGGGGGGGGGGGGGGTCCCACAGGGCACCAAACAGGCTAAGACCGCCCCTGGGGATGTGATATACAGTAATAGTCAACTGTCTATATAATCTCTCTCGCCTCATGCACCGCTAGTCTGCCACAAAGTTTGATATCCATAATGTTCCAGTGACTGTCCCTCCACATCCACTTCTTCCATAGTCTGTGTTTTGGTTTTTTCAATTTAAATATCGATACTATCTATACTAACCTGGTATTGGTACTGGATCGATACTAGTGCAATAGGATCGATATTTTGTTTTTAGCCAAGTTCAGTATGCAGCCCACTCACTTGTGTTACTTATTTATTTTTAAAGAAATATATCTCAAACATGCTATGAAAAATGTCTGAATCTTTTTGTGTTGACAAACGTGTGTTTTATTTATAGCCAACAGCACATTTAAAAGAGCACAAAGTGCTTTACAATCAGGAGCATTTCATTCCTGCTCTAAAAAAACAACAAAAAAACATGACAAAAAAAAAAAAAACAAGCCAATTTCAATATACACAAAAAGCTGAAAGGTGTGTTTTGTGTCATTAATGGATTGTAGTGTAAAGTAAAACTCAGTGATTTGCAAAGTATTGATGATTCGCCTCATAAGTTATGATGCCGCTTTTCTCGCCATAAACTGCCTTTATAAGAGCAAAGTATCAGTATTGGTATTCAGATTCAGAAGACTTTATTTTATCCCCGAGGGGCGATTAGGGGGACCTCTTCTAACCAGACATACAATACACAACATCACATTGAGGGAGATAGGTCATTACTCGCCCTGTAATTTTTTTTAATATTGTATTGATACAAATATTTGTGGTATTGCACAGCACTACTGTTACAGTTTTTTTTCCCCCCCCATTAGCTCAGAGTAGTGAAAAATTGTGATCCATTAGGGGACTGAAGTATACATTAGTGAAAAAGATGATTCAGCGTTTTCTGCAATAGTTTGATCTGATTGCAGGAACTGTTTCTCTACCACAAACAATCCTTATGTGTTATATAACATCTTTATGCATCTTCACCCACAAACCAGCTCTGGGTTAAAACACTGAACTGCTATTCAATGTGCCTTTGTCTCAAATAATCAGAGAAGCATTTATTATTACATTTAATCTAAAGTTGAAAATGTTTAGTGAGTGCCAGAGGCCTCATGAGTGCGCAGAGCTCATCTGTGTGTTCGTCTCCATCTAGTGGCCAATTTTATGTACTGCAAACACAGTCATTCATTCCAACTTCAGCTAGAGGAAAGTTCTGGAGAAAAACCACAAGCAGGATTTCTTCGATTAATTTAATTTACAATTTAGACTCAAACTACACGGATGATTTGGATTCAGAGAACGAGACAGCAGCCGCAGAAGAACCCTTACACCGTCACACTGTAGCTGAAATAGACCGGTATTTATATAGTGCTTTTCTACTCTGATCACTTTCTTACTAGAAATTTCGTTCACTCATTCATACAAGTGCTTTTAACCCAACGTCGCCCAAGGATACTCTGGAGGAGCTACTCTGGGGATCACACCAGTGACCTTCCAGTTAGTAGATTACCTGCTTTATTTATATAAGAGCCCATGCAGATGCAAGATTTAGGAAAAACAGATACAATAACTTTTTGAAAGCAGTCGCCTCTCAGTCGTGTAGACATCACCGACTCATCAGGCAAGATGCCATAAAAACGTTCAAAACTAAAAGTGTTAAAACTGAGCAGATTTGCTCTGTAACTGCAAATTTTATTTCAGCTTTCCGAGTTCACTAAATCATTTCTTAGTTTTAATTTTTCTAAAATCAAGTTTCTATTTTAGTTAACCATAATGTTTTTTCCCCCCACATGCAGTTTCAGTTTTTAGGTTTAGTCTTAGTCAACTATGATCACCTAAACTATGAGGAGTTCCTTTAAAAACACCTGATAGAGTCAAGCTGAATGTTGGCTTAACTTTATGAAGCTGGCACCCAACTTTGAAGAACTTGTTTCTCGGTGGTGTATTTATTTTGAAGGCCACAGGGCCAGCTCAGGCTTCAGATTGCTCCAAATTCTGTTTCACGGTTTTCATCTACTCATTGATGCATGTGAAGCTATAGAGAGGGTATATCACTAATATGGTCATCTCAGACTGTTGTAACCTTGTGGTTGTGAGGGGAAAGTTGACATAAGAGGGGAGGGGCTACAATTTCTTGTTTGAGACAGAGGATAAACTGAGAATAACCCGAGTACGAGACAATAATATGGATCATTTTGAACTGAGAAATAAAATCTAAGAATGAAGACATGCAGGTAGAAGAAACAGAATAGCTTCTATTTAATATGCCATTTGTAGCTGAAACTTGATGGCTCTGTGGCGATAACACTCCAAAACAAAAAGGTATCCAACACAGCTGATTATTACTCTTCAGTGCCTGAAGAGAAACATCTGTGAAATCATGATATTTCCTGAAAGACTTCCTCATTCCTCGGCTTATACTTTTGTGGGAAAGTACCTGAGAGCCTCATCGTAGTTGTCAACTTCGAAAACTCAAGGAAGCAATTAAGAGCTGTGAAACAAGCAGACGGAGGGCAAACATTTTAATAAGATTAAGAACCAGAAATATCAAGTACTACGAGCTATGGCCAAACAAAGTAGGACTCGCTGCCTCAATTATAGCAAAAAAAACCAAACAAAAAAACAAATGAAATAAACCCTCAAAGTATGAAGAGAGCGGCTACATGAGTAGAAGTTCATCACAAAGATGCTGTGGAGCTCCCTCAGTAAACACTTAAACAACAATAATCTGTCTCAATTCTACATAAAGGACATAACATTAACACACACACACGCACGCACACCAATGAGAAAAGCCCACTCTGTTCTGATTGGTTACAAATGATTCACATACAAAGGAAACCATGCACATGAAGAGCTTGATTCTGTTCTTCCTCAGCACAAAAATGTCTGACACCCGTTACAAAACCAGAGTGTACCGGTAAACAGCGAGCCACAGGCTCCTACCCTCACAAAGTAAAACATATTTGAAAAATACATTTGCAACATCTCTGTGACTGGAAACACAATTTGCATCACTGTGTGTGAGCCGAGAGCAAAGAAAGGAAGAAAATTAAACTCAACCAAAGGCCTCACGGACGCCTGGGCCAGCCCAGGTCGACGCAGGCCAAAAATACATCATTAAATATTCACATAAGTTAGTAATGCGTATGGCGTCCTGTCAGCTACAGACATTTCATATTTAAACCAGAGGGATGCGCCACAAAGCAAACTGAACACAGCCGGGCCTCCTGTCAGAGATGACGGGCATCATGAAGGTGGGATGTGTTTACTGACTGTGTTGCAGAAAAAAAAAAAGGAGCAGATCACGCCGAGCAGTGAAGACTTTACGATGACTACTACGGCCAACCATCAAGCCAGAAACAAAGTTTCTTACAAAGATGGGACTCGATACAAAATTTCTGAAATAATGAAATTTCCTTTGACATCGCCTCCTCATGCACAATTTTTGATCGCTCCGTGGAAGTCCCGACTCCTCACACCGTTTCTGTATCATGCGCTGAATCACTCCTGGTTCTTTTGAATCGCAGCTTCATCGCTTTCATTTCAGTTTGCGTCTGCGCCAGTATGTGCTGTTGCCATCTTAGCTTTACGACACCAAGCACCATGAGGATGGGCCAGATCTGACCGACTCCTGTAGTACTGGTCCAAAGACTTCCATAAAATCTGGCTTCTTTATGCAGCCAGATAAGCCAGCCATTAAAAGACGGCAGTTATAAGGCACTAATGCACTGGCTTCATGTTTCAGACATGGAAGCTATATCTTTTCTGTACAGCTTGGGCTTTGTGCCACATACGCATCAGGATGTCCAGGAGGTAAAAACTGCTGCACAATAACAATGCATGTGCAAAGAAGATGGAAATGCCTCCACAGGTTAAGAAACGTTACATTTAGATTTCACTGCTTTAGACGCATGTCATCTGTGTCGTGTGCTTGTAGTTGAGCAAAACGCTAAGCTATTTAGGTCAACAATGTTGGGCAACTAGTCAGAACTGCTTGCAACTGAACCCCCCCCCCCACGCACCTTCATTCCCATTGTGGCACTTCCTGATCAAAACATATTTTGGCTCATACACAAGTGCTTGGATGAAGAGCCAATATTCATCGAATGTACATTTCTTAATTTCTGAGTCAAAGCGTGTAATGCAACTGCTCTGAGCAACTAAATGCATGGAACAGGTTCTAGGATGGGCACTGGGTTTTTGAGTTCAGCTTCACGCACACGCGATGAGCCCTCACAACAAAAGTCGCTTCCGCTTAAGTTGAAATTTGCTCTCTGGGAGCGATCTAAAAGTATCCATAGTGGTGTCCAAGGAAACGGTCTTGAAGGGGAGATTAGCGAACGTTAAAGATGTCAAGTTTTGATTTACATGGGCAGAGCTGTGGAGCTTGGATCACACACACTGCTTTTTCTGTTGCTGCAGTTTATTTCTAACACAACACAGTAAGTGCATTCAGGCCTGACCCATATTAAAGGATGAAAATCACTTGGCCAAATCAAAGTGGAAGTAGGTTTACCGACTGAATATTAGACTAATCTGTGTTCTACTCTGCTTTACATCAGCAGGAAATTATAAACAAACAAAAGCACTTTTTCTGCATCGCCAGCCTAATGCATGTAAATCCCTGTTGCTGCAACAGTTTGTTCTACTAGAACTGCACAGCTTCTCTGGGTGGCATTACAAACTTACGGCTCAGCAGGTTTTGCATATATAACCTTAGCTGAAAATCCGTACTGCTCATTAGCAGCTAATTTTAGACAAAAACTTTGAATGTAGTCTCCCCCAGAGCAGAGTTACCTGCTTAAAAAACAAAAAACAGCAACAACAACAAAAAACCAAAACCCAAAAAACAGAGCTACCTTCATGATGCTCAAAACTCTTTAGGCTCAACGTACCTTGCTTTGTAGTGCACCCCTCTGGTGTTACTATACGACAACAGCGGCCATTACACAAATTGTATGACTTGGTACACACATCGGCGGTACAGACTACACAGGAATTAGCTTCAGTTGCTGAGAGGCGCAGCATTTGCAATTATTAATACTTGTTGATGCCAAGAATTCTGACTCCATGCAGCTGTGGCAGTTTGGGGATCAGGACACTCAGAAGTGAGGCAGTGTTGATGACAAAGTGTGTCGTGTCGTATTTTGTGTAGAAACTTGCCAGAAAGTATCTGTGAAGGTGAGAGGGATAAAGACAGTGGGTTAGAAACACATGTTGCTAAATAAATAAATAAATAAATAAATACAGTGAGTTTCTTAAGCACTTCAGGTTGCCTCCTAAAGTAAATCACTTTCCACAAACTTTCTTTAAAATAAAACAAATAAACATGATTTTACAGTCTGTTACTGGCCTCTGTGAAGAGTTTCCCCATCTTCCATACTTTCATAACAACTGTACAGTAAAGTACTGTCAGCAGCATAAAGGCGGACATCATAATTGGTCAATGTAAGTGCGATGGGACCCAATACTGAACCGTGTGGAACTCCTCTAACCACGTAAAACGATAAGTTCAGGAAAACAGTCCTGAAACCATCTTTAGGATAAAAAGAAAAGACCCACACATCCTCTGCTCAGACGCAGTGACATGGTCTCTAACTCACACGTGGATGCTGAGACTTGCAGCCAGGCTCCACCTCAGCCAATTCAAGTCACTGAGCTGCACCTCTCCGCAGAGTTTGTGCCTTCCAGAGAACTGTCTGATAAGAATATTAATTAACACCGTTTGCTGTGCACTTACTAGGCTTTAAAATGTGGGACTACCACCAATTGGTTTACTGCAGTACAGTCTAAAAATACTGTCATGAATAAAAGACAAACTCCAATTAGCTGGGATGTAGCACTGTAGAGTTAATATGATGGGAGAAGTAACCATAGAAACTGTTTTTTGTTGCATGCTGTAAGCATCTTATTTCTGCTGGAGAGTTCAGCATTTTAACATGGGAGCCTATATCGCTGTTGGAGCCAGCCTCAAATGGGTATTCAAATGTTGAATCGTTTTCTTAGACGTTTCCACTTGACATTTTCACATTTAGAGCCACATGGTAATGTCTACAAAACTGTCAGGGTTGGAGGCACATGTCTAAAGATGACAGGTTGAGACAGAATCATTAAGATAGAAATACGTACAGAATAATTGGGGAGATGGTGAAGAACTTTCTCGATGAGGTGAACTGCACGCCGTAGTCGAGCTGCTCCCAGTGAGTAAGAAGTCTGGCTTTCCCTTGGTCAGGGGTCTCGAAAGGGGTGCCTTTGACTGCATGCATGAAGACATACATTCCCTGTGGAGTGGAAACTGCAGTCAATAGTGTCCCGAGAGACTAACCAAAAAGAAAACTTTGAAAATGTAATGTCATCTTATCGTCAACTAAGTTAGCCATCTTGCGAGTTTCTAATTACATGTCTGTGTCCAAAACACTGGAGCTTTTAGATGGAAAAAGCTGCGACACAGAGGGAAATGTCATGAAACTAACGCGCTGACATACGGCCAAGAACTAATCAGCACACTGATGGTGTATTGTGGTGGAAAACAATAGGCTATAGTTGACCTCAGCCGTTACTGTTAATAGCCTTCCTTATTGGCTGTGATACACAATCCTTGAGCTCAAACTGTTCGATGATGTCACCCACATCAACTCTCTTCATTTGAGGCCAGCCGTGTAGCAATGAAAGGTCACTTTTGTCAGACTTTGAGGCGTGGGGAAATGATCATAATAGGTCAGTCATCAGGCTGTCACAAGGAAAACCGCCTTAAGAAGAAGAAAAAAACTACAGGGTTCAAACTGAAATTTTTTAGGAGTTAGAAATAAATATTAACTATGGACTGTTGGTTAGAACAAAACAAGGATTTTGAAAATCTCACTTTGATCGGTTTAATTTACAATTTTAACTTTGCTCTTTATTAATCCGCTAATAAAAGAAAATGTATTCAAATTACATTTTGGAGGCAAATACTTTCTTTTCACTAATATGGCTTTTTATGACATGCTGGAGAGATTATCTCTCTCGGCTGGCGTGGGAACGCCTTGGTGTTCCCCCGGACAAGCTGGAGGAGGTGGCTGTGGAGAGGGAGGTGTGGGCCTCTCTGCTTGGGCTGCTGCCCCCGCGACCCGGCCCCAGATAAGTGACAGAAGACGGATGGATGGACGGACAACGTGATATATTCTGACACCAGTAGAATCTTAAACACAGCAAGATAAATACACACCCCAGTTTTCACCACTACAGGATGTAACCAGCGTAGTGCTCTGAAGAAGCTGCTGCCTACAAGCCATCAGCATATCCTTCAAAAAGAAGCTTCAGCCTACTGTGACTTCAGACTCCCTCTCTCAGTGGTCATTTTACATGTGAACTTTGGGTTGTTTTTTTTTTTTTTTTAGCTGGTTTAGCAAATCATTTAAAAGGCTGCCTGACAAAAAGAGTCACGTGAGCTCAAGAGAAAAGGTTTGTGAATTTACTCAATTAAAAATACCACTGATTTGAACACAGAAAGCAGGAGAGAAACGTTAGCGATGGATGAATTCTACTCTGAGCACATGCTGGTTTTCCCATTGCTGTGGCGACGTCGCTAATGGAAATAAAAGTTAATCCACGAGATCCTCACATTGTCAGACACAGGAAGTGCAAAACTAGGATTGGCGCTGCTGCTGAAACAGGTTAACGACGGCGTGTCACATGTGAATATGTGTTGGCAAACCTGAAATGTGTGAAATACAGCAGCTGGAAGTAAGAGATGTCATGTTTGAGTTCATGTGCTGCAATTCAAACATTCCCAGCATTCTTTTTATTTCCTCAATCATCATTTTTATTGCTCCTTTTTGCACCATCTAAACAGCCTTTCACTATGTAGGAAAAACCCTGAACAGCCTGGCTTGTTTCTGAAGCTCGGTTAGCAGTGCTGACACGGCATAAGAGAAGACTGAACTTACTAAATTGTGAATGACATTTGTTAGAGTCCACACCACGGGAACGCTGAAGAAGGGTATGCTCAGGAGCACGATGTGAAGCACGCCAACACCAAGTGCGTAGGTCAGCCAAATCCCCCGACTGTTCATCACTCGGGTGTTTGGGTTCACCTCGCTGTGAGCCACACCCACATTCATCCTGGTCTGTGGACAGAAAGACATTCACAAAACAACTTTTCACTTCTGTGATACACATTAAAAAAAAAAAAAAAAAAAAAAAAGCTATTCCACCAGTTTTGTTTTAAAGCACCTGGAGGTTGAATGTTTAAACGGAACTGAAGGAGCTGAGCTTCGAGGTGGAGAGACAAACTGATTGCAGGGATTTAGGGGTGGAGGTGTATTTATAGATAACAGCACCATAATCCAGCCTCACTAATCCACTTCTTATTGAGCGAGGAGAGAATCTGAAAAATTCAACTTTTTAAATGAGAGCTTCCTCATATTTAACTCTTCCGTGACACTCACAGGTAATCTCTTGTGTTTACATTCAAGGCTAATTTTAAGTTCTTGGACAACAGTGAAGTTTGTCGCAGTTCAGTGGCAGAAACCTTTAAATCAGATTGCAATCACAACACCATGAAGGACAAAAAAACAAACAAAAAAAGGATCGAGAAAATGTCCCCTGATCTGATGAGTCTCAATTTAGCTCAAATCTTATATAAATGTTAATGGCACAGACTCAACAACCTGCAGTTAAGTTATGAAGCCCAAAGGGATCCAACCAGGTAACACCAAGGTGTACCTGATAAAGTGGCTGGTAAGTGGATAATCACAGTAACAGTATCTACGGGGTTTAGCTTTGAAAAAACAAGCTGACTGTAACGGTAGAAATTTAATCTCTATATGATGCAGCTGTTCTTTTGAAAATCAAATTATACTATGAAAGTACGTGTGTAGTACTTTGCCCTCCAGGTATGATAAAAATAACGGGGGGTGGAGGGCCTTATGTAACCGGTTGAACTTTGGCCTCTGACACACTTTCTATAATAGATAAAGGACAGATCAGAGCTCAAGCTGTTATTAAAAACAGGTAGCAGTGTCCAGTAAGTGCATCGTTATTTTAACTGACAAATTACATATATACAGCACTGTGAACGCGACAAATTTTAATATTAGGGTCAATGAGCGTTCATTAACTGCTGCTCTTGTCAGCAGACACTCAGATGACATTACAGAAAGACCCAGAAAAATCCTCACAGAGCAATGCTGAAGTCACTGTCTGCTTAACTTTGGTGTAAACGCACGCTACAGTAGCCTTAAAATCACCCAGCAGGCAACCAGGTTAACTTATGTTCACTGTACTCGTTATGAAACTGGTGTAAACTCGGTATTTAGCAGCAACCCAGCCCTCACAACTAGATGTATAAATACGGAACGCCTCCCTTGATTGTTTTTTTCCCCAGGACATAGTCCGGACCCGAATAACCACTCTCCATAAACCAAGTTGAATTCTATTAAATACAAAAAGGAAAAAGAAAACTCCCACAATCCAAGAGTGCGAGACTTACAGGTAGTAGCGAGCAGTGAAGGTATTTGCACGAGCAAACTGCTGCAAGAGAAACGCTTTTTCCTCCTGTTGTGCTCAGCTCCCAGGCAGTGTAGACGGACACCATCGGAAGTAGACGCGGATTCAGGGAGGAGTTTTTATCCGGGGTATTTTTAGCTCCACGGTTTGACTTGTAAGGCAGTTTCCCCGCCCCCTAACTGTTCACGCCAATCGACACGCCAATGCACAAATACATTAAAAAAAACAAAAACAAATGTTATTTCTTTAAATTAAATTAAATTAAATTAAATTAAATTAAATTTTATAAAGGGCGGCATGGTGTGTGATGGTTAGCACTTTTCTTTCCTAAGCTCCTTAGACTATGATGACCTGGATGACTGAGAACCTTCACAGACAGATGGTTAGCACTGTTGCCAAACACCAAGAAGGTCTTTCTGTGTGGAGTTTGTATGTTCAACCCATGTATGAATGGGTACCTCAGCTTCCTCACATAGTCCAAAGACAACCATTAAGTGGGGTAAGGTCAACAAGTGATTATTATAATTGTCCAGGTGTGAGTACAAATGCTTGTCTGTCTCTCTCTGTTAGTTCTGTGCCAGACTGGACCGGTCGAGGGTGTACCCTGCCTGGTCTCCAGCACCCCCCACACCCAGTGGCTCCGAGCTTGATAAGCGGAAGAGAACGGATGGATGGAAAATAAAATAGTAAATAAAAAAAAAAATAATGACAGGGATGGATGATTTATGGTCTGGAGATGGTGGGCTAGGCAAATTGACTGATTTATTTTCCTTGTAAATACAGCTGTTGAAAATTCTTGGTATTTCCTCAAACTATTATTCAGTTTCCAAGTACTCTTTATTTATTAATTTTCTTTTTATTGCCTTCTATTTGCTTTTATATTTATCTACATTTATCTTATTTATAACTTGGTCAAAATTTATAGAGGCTAGCTTTCTTGTTTTCCTCCAAAAAACACTTTTTGTTCACAAACACATTCAGACATTAAAAATAACGCTATATCACGTTCAAAGAAAAAGAAAAACAATGCCCAAAACTGCCAGCCCTAACTCGGGGCAGACTACTCTTTAACCCCGCCCACGCCTGATTTATAGCTAATCAATGTGCAGCGAAGGGGGCGGGAAAATAGTAACTTCCGTCTGTGGATCTGTTGTTATGAACGATTGAAGCAGAGGAGTTGTTGCATGTTAGTATTATTTAACCGCTTTATTGGGCTAATTATTTAATTGTTTTGTAACGTCCGTACGTACGTTTGAACTAAAATTGAATTTTAATTCTGAGCTAGCTAGTCTAAGCAGCTTAAAGGACGTGTGGAGAGCAGTTAGCTAGTGTTAAATTACAGTTTTTGTTTTGTGTTTAAAGAATCTATTCTTCCTATTCCAGCTATTCTGACATTATTCTTGTGACTAGTGTGCCACTAAATCCAGATGTTTCACCTTAGTAGATAGCTGAAGTCATGAAACAGCTGCCCCCAGACACCGTGCGTCTGCTGTCCAGCTCCCAGGTCATTACCTCTGTGGTGAATGTTGTCAAAGAGCTGATGGAGAATTCCCTGGATGCTGGAGCTGCAAGCATTGATGTTAAACTGGTATAGTACCTAAATTACAAGATTTATTAAAAAAAACAAAAAGCTTGATTCATGCAGAAGCAAATTCAGTAACTAGACTAATTTCCTCCAGTTAATTACCCCTATTGGTGTATTTTACTTGATTTAACATTGCATGATGCGCTGATCATCAATGATGATGACAATGGAAATAAATTATTCATGTTGTAGCAGTTTTGCTGCTACAGTCACTGTTTGGATTGCCACAGGTCAGAGCTTTGAGTTTGATTTCCCTTCATATTGCACTTATTTTATTGACATTTTAGGAAAATTTTGGCTTGGACCGCATAGAGGTTCGTGATAACGGGCAGGGAATCAAAGCTGTAGATACTCCTGTGATGGCTGTGAGACATTTCACCTCAAAGATCAGCAGTCACGAAGACTTGGAGCATCTAAAAACGTACGGCTTCAGAGGGGAGGCGCTGGGTTCCATTTGCGCCGTGGCTGAGGTGATGTATTAGGACTCAAACATTCGTGCTGGGTAAATTGCAGCCGTTGACAGCTCATTGTGGCCAAACTGAAGGTTTGTGTCATTTCCCTTCAGGTGGCTGTCACCACAAAGACAGAGGAGGATGAAATCAGCACCCAGTACACACTGGACTTGACAGGGAAAATTGTTTCCCAGAAACCGTCTCATTTAGGTCAAGGTAAGCCACAGACAGCAGAGCAACAAGAAAGCTTCCTTTTTTAAAAATATTTAAAAAAGAAACTTTGAAGTTGCTTCAGATATGAGGGCAGAATTCATTTTAATGCTACTGAACAGGAAACTTTATATTGATGTTTACAAGATCAGCCAGGAGATGCATTATAAACTGTGCTGCTCCCTAATTATTACATACCTTTATGGAAAAATAAAAGTATTTTCGCAGCCCAAAACTGCAATTGATCATAGGTCATTTAGAAAAACTTCTTCCTTTTGCCTTTTTAGTTTGAAAATGTTCAGAACAGATATTTTTTTTATTTATTTCTAAGTTCCTTTTTCACAAAAAGGAAACACATCAAACTCCACCTATCACAAAAGGTTAGCTCAATAAGAAAAATTAAAATAAAATATGACAAACTAAAAATAGTTCTGTAAGGTAAACACTATAGAGAAGAACAAAGGTCAACTAAATAGAAAAGAATCTAAGTATAATAAAGATAAGTTAAAAGAAATAAGAATAATAAAAAATGCACAGTGTATTTCACATTTCTCCTTATTCTCCTCTCTGTTTAACTTCCAATCTATTTAGAAATTAATTGCTTTGTGCATTTATTGATTAACTTGATTATATTTCCCGTTGAAAAAGAAAATAGGAGTAATTTAAGTTTATTTATTTCTCTATTTTCTTTTTTTTTTTTTTTTTTTTTTTTTTTTTGTTTTTTTTTTTTTATTTTTTTTTTTTTTTTTTTTTTTGTTTGTGGTTGTTGTGTGGGGTGGTTGGGTGGT
>VURO01048382.1:107797-149001 GCA_015108175.1 Pelvicachromis taeniatus
CAAAAAATGAAAATAAAAAAAAAAAAAAAACAATAAAAAAAAAAAAAAGTGTCACATCGAAACTTAAATTGTCAAATCTAAATCAAAGCTAATAAATAAAAACTGTATTAACCTTGACATGGACTCATGGAGGTGGACGGGTGTCATTTCGTTCCAGGTGGTCCTTTGGCAGAAGGCCAAGGTGGCCGATAACAGAAGCGCCCTCCTCGCTACGCTGGGGCCCGGTGCTGTTGCCAACTTGATCCCTTGCCACCATCACCAGGAGCAACCGGAGGTTAGTTAAGGGGAAGCTGTAGAAACTGAAGAAAAGCTGGGCAATTTTGCAAGATGAACAAAAACAGTTGTTAACCCTGTTGTGTCCCAAATTCACATTTTAATATTGCAACAAAAGAGACGGCATGAAGCCGCAGAACCCTGACGGACGATTGTCATGAGTTCAGATCTGCACGCTGCTCCGTGCCGCCTCACGTGCACACCTTCTACTCATCGCTCGAACCTCGTGCTGTTTCTCCCGCGACCCCAGTTGCCCTTCATTACGCGGACGTTTGTGTTCGAAAAGCACGCTTTCCCCTTGCTCACCTTGAAAGCTTGATGTCAACAAAAACATCCTGAGATCCAGATCAGTTAAAATCTTATGTAACATTGCAGCATGCATAGCAGGACTTCTCAAAGTCAGTGTTGCTAATGTTATGCAACAAAAACTGAAAAAATATTTGAAATCAAGTTACAAATAAGCAGATTTGCACTGGTGATGATTAATGTTTACGGCCTTAGGGTCCTGCTGCCCTTAGAGAGGTCTAATTTTAGCTGCCAATACTACATTTAATGCCTGGATATGATGGATAATTTCTGCAGAGCAAATGGGAGCATGCACGTTATACTCGACTGTGAGCTAATAACCTCATCATGAACGCCTGGTCTCAAGCCAGCAAATGTGGTCAGTTGGTGCCTGGCCAACAATTTCTTTGCCCTTTTCTCTTGAGTTCTTTCCTGATGAGGGCTGAGTGATTTTTGTTAGCTAAGCTTTGCTCTGCAGATCGTAATTGAATTACCGTCGAGCTGTAACTTTCTGCTTGGTCACGGTAGGTGTCATGTGGCTCCTACCTGCTGTCAGGCTCCCAACTAATCTATTCTGACAGATATGGAGCAGCCCTTTTCACCCTGTTTCTCTCTCATTTTCCC
This sequence comes from Pelvicachromis taeniatus, assembly GCA_015108175.1. NCBI lineage: Eukaryota > Metazoa > Chordata > Actinopteri > Cichliformes > Cichlidae > Pelvicachromis > Pelvicachromis taeniatus. The sequence continues at coordinate 108,980 of VURO01048382.1, forward strand.
CTTTGTTGTTGTTATTTTGCTGCTTGGTGCCCGGTTATGAGAACAACCTTTCACCTTTTCCTCTTACTCCCCGTAGCAATGAAAGGGAACTTGTCTCCACCTTGTCCCTAAGAACAAAGCTTCAGCGATCAAGGGGACCGGGTTGACAATCTCTCCAGCCTCAAGGGGAGAGCTGTAAGAGCTGTTCCTCTGCAGAACAAAATGTGACACTCGCTTTTTGCCAGCTTGACTACACATAGCCAAGGCCCTTTGGGGCCAGAGGTGCCATTCGTACTCTCATAAAGTGACCCTAATGAGCAGAAATGGTGAAAAGCATATGTGCCCTGACCTGAAACAGCAGTTCATTTATTAACTTCATTGGCGTGCGCTGCTGCTAATAATGAGCCTGAGACCATGTGGAAACAAGCATAGCTGTTCACTCCTCGCGATCTGCTGAACATTAATAGTGTTCCATAATTTCTTACTAGCTTGCATTCATAATGGAGTTTTAAGTACAGTTGTTGAGGTTTATGCTGAGTCGTCGATTTTAGCTCACGAGGACCCGCTCTGGCATGATTGTGGGTGATGGTATGATGCTGATTTTTAATGGGAAAATGTTGGCCTGCATGTAGAACAGGGTGCTTCGGTCCTCTTTTAGAAGTCTGATCATTTTTAAACCATAAAATATCATAACCTTAATATCTGGACAAGAGAATTGTGCAGAATTATAGAGAGACAAAATGGAAATGTGGCTTTAGTGCTCCTCTGGCACAGTGTTACTTTATGAAAAGTGAAGCCAATGTCTTAAACCTGGTCGGTCTTACCTTCACCCGGCCACAAGCAATAGATGACTGAAAGAATAGGATGGCAAAAGTGAGCTTCCTCTGAAGGGGACTCGGAGTAGAGTCACTGCTCCTCCACACTGTAAAAGAGCCAGATGAAGTGGTTCAGGTATCTGACCAGTGAGAATTGTGAACCCCTTTTGGGTGAGGTGTTTATAGCTTGTCCACACAGGCATAAGATCTTGGGAGAGACAAGTAATACGCTGGAGAGATTATGTATCTCATCTAGCATGGGAACATCTCCATGTCACCTTGGAAGAGCTTGGGGAGGTAGTTGGGAAGAACAAGATCTTTATTTAGAGTTCTGTACATCCTTTACAAGCAGCGGAAAATAGATGGATGATTTTGTTACGGTGTTTTTGTTTCTTCTTGGGTTTTTATTCCTGTTTGACTGTTTGGGTTTTTAATGCATGGCATACCTTTTCCTATTAGCCTTCCATGTGTTGGATAACAAATTTTTCTTTTTCCCAGATTCTTTTGGAGGGCTTTTTCCCAAAGCCTGAAGCTGATTACTCCTCTACGAGCACGTGTAACCCTGACAAAACATTCATATTTGTCAACAACCGGCCGGTCCAGCACAAGGAAATAATGAAGGTAGACTCATTTTGAATAAAACAGTCAATAAATACATTTTGTTTGTTTCTCTGCAAATTTTATTGTTTTGTGATTGCCCATCAGCTGTTGCGTCAGCACTATGCTGCTCAGTATGCAGACGACCAGGCCCGAAATCGATATCCAATCCTTATGCTTAAAATCTCGGTTCCACATTCATCGGTGGACGTTAATCTGACGCCAGACAAGACTCAGGTTCTTCTTCATAATAAGGTAACCACAAAGCTCAAGCTTAGTCAAAGTGAGTTGAATATGCAGTTTATTTGTTTGGCTGCAGAGATTCCTGGTCTTTGATGTTGATCTTTTGTCATCTGATATTTAGGAGACTGTGTTGACTGCAGTAGAGGCATTGCTGGTTTCACTCTATGGATTTCGGCCTAATGCTGATCTGCCAGCTGACAAACACCTCAACTCTGAGCCATTTCCTTCGCCATCTAGCCCTTTGCAGGCTGACAGTAAACGAAGTGCAGACATTAGTCACAGCAATGATGGTGTCCCCAGAGACGGACCTGAACAATCGAGTGCTGACAACTCGCTGGACCGCCAGGCCTCAAACTGCAGCTCCTCTTCTTCTATGGCAGATGATTGGATTGTGAACCAGATACCAGCTGATCTTGAGTCTAACTTTTCTCTTTATGATGATGAAATGTCTCAGAGGGTGACAGAGCCAGCAAGCAAATCCCCAGAGAGACATGTGGACAACAAAATGTCAGCTGCAGCTATAAGCAAAGACCAAATTTCAGCTGAGGACTGGAGCCGGGGGACCGCTCTGATTGACCCGGTATCAAGAGAACCCCTGCAGCCTGTCATAATTCATCGACCTACAAAGCAGAATCAGTCTGTCCCAGATGAGGCTAAGAGTGAGAGCACCTCGAGCAAAAAGACATTAAATGCCATCACAGAGAAGCGAGCTGCCCTGACAGCCTATGACCTGATCAGCAACCGCACCATGAGGGCACCGCTGTCTCCTGTCGCTATTTTTGAGAAGGAAGCCAGAGCCGAGGTCCTGAGAGAGAAACCCACAGCCAGCCTGCAGGACATCAGCATCACGATCCATGAGAGGTGGAAAAATCTGAGGGAGGAAGACCGTAAGAAGTGAGTTTCCAGACCTTCACCTTTCTGAGTTTCCATCTCTTGTTATTTGCAAGGCAGAGACGGAAGAGGGGAAAGTCTGACCTGTCATTTGCATGTGAGAGGCCTGCGGTGGAAATTTTATTGATACGAGCTGTATTTCTAATTTCCACACAACTTTGCCTAATAGGGGGTGAGGTAAAATACATTTCCGTAGTGCAACAGGTATTCCTAATGATGATATGTCCCCTCTGGGTTTGTCCAGAGGGTCACATCTCATTTCTCCAAGTTTGGCAAATTAAAGTTTGTTTTCTCTTCCCATGCATATCGACTAAACACAGGCATTAACTATTGATTTAATACTGTCTGATATAAACTCCTGTTCACTCATTTTTAATTAAGAGACCATTTCTAGACTCGCACATGTCCCTTTTGTCCACTTAAAAATCTCACCTACACTTACACCACATAAGTGGCATGAGGATTGACACATAGTTGGCTAGTCAAGAGCAGACTTGGCGCAGCACACATGGAGGTAATGAGCATTTGTGTTTGACCCCGGCTCCCCTCAGAGTCATAGGATTGACATTAATGAAGGTTAGATGAGGACGGAATTATTAAAATAAATAAACAGAAAAGGAAGCAAATGTTTAGTTTTATTCTTGAATTTGAAAGGATAATACACAAAAAGATTTAAAAAATGGCCTTAGCTCCTACCTCTCTTTGCAGTCCCTGGCCAGTTATGCACATTATTTAATAAGCTAAAAATATAAATACCTGTCAGTAAGATATAAGAAGATAATCTCATTAAATATTCATACAAAAAAGGGTCAAAATACTTTATACTTGCACTATATTTCCAAAAGTATGCACTCATCCAAATCATTGAATTCAAGTGTTCCAGTCACTTCCATGGCCACAGCTATATAAAATCAAGCAGACTGCTTCTAAAATTATTTGTGAAAGATTGGGTCGCTCTCAGGAGCTCAGTGAATTCTAGTGTGGTACCGTGACAGGATGCAACCTGTGTAACAAGTCCAGTCGTGAAATTGCCTCGCTACTAAATAATTCACAGTCAACTGTTAGTGGTATTAAAACAAAGTGCAAGAGACTCGGCCACAAAAGCAGTAGGCCACATAAACCCACGTAACAGATGCTTAAGGGCATAAAGCACAGAGGTGCTTCAAGTGGCCAAACTTCAAGTGGCCTTCAGATTAGCCCATCTGCCTTGACATGTGCATAGAGGGCTTCATGGAATAGGTTTCCATGGCTAAGGAGCAGCAGCCAAGCCTTACATCACCAAACACAATGCAAAGCGTCAGACGCAATGGTGTAAAGCACGGGATTGTGGTGTGGGGTTGTTTTTCAGGAGTTGGGCTCAGCTCCATAGTTCCAGTGAAAAGAACTCTTAAAGCTTCATGATACCAAGACATTTTGGACAATTTCATGCTCCCAACTTTGCAACACCAGTACACAAAGCAAGGTTTATAAAGACATGGATGACTGAGTTTGGTGAGGATGTCCCAGATGCACTGGTACATGTCAGAATGACATGACAATAGCTGAGCTATTCCATTACACTGTTATGCAAACATGTGAGCCTAATTATGTAAGATTGCTACATGCCAATTTAAAGTAATTGCAAGGTTGGAAAGTGTGTATCAGCAGAATTTGGGATCTTTTTATAAGGTATGGAAGAGCATATGGAAAAAGACATCTGTTCAGACTTGCGGCTCAGTGTACTGCTGTCCTAACCGTGAAATAAGATAACTCTGCACCTTCCACTTAAGTGGCACGCTAGCATGAATTTGTGATGCACGTTATTTAAATAATGAGGTGGTAAAGCATCAGACCTAATGCTCAGATACAGTATATGGAAACAGAAGTTGACAAAATTACTATTTTTTTTTTTAAGGAAAGCACTGGTATTAACTTCTCAACATGATCTCTGGGAACAAAGTGGCACTCATGATATAATTTATAACCCCTTTTAAAAAAATAAATCGCAAAAGTATACATCACAAGCAACAAAAAAACTTCTGTTAAAAAAATTAATAAAAAGGAAATAAATAAAACTTTATGATATATCTCTGACCAGATCAGGACAATTCCTACCTTGATTGGTAATTTAAAAAAAAAAGAGCGTGTGTTGGAGAAAGTTTTTCAGAAGATTGGAGCCACTGTAAGAATGTGTGGGCAAAAAACAATTTTTAACATTTATTTTGGGCTTTCCTCACATACTGTATGTGGTATTTCTCAAAGACTGAAAGAGAGAGGGAGGCTGGGATCCCAAAGAACCTGACTGTTTGACCAGTTCACCACTCTCTAAACGATTGTGTGGGAAAATGGTTCAAGAATCAATTTTCCTAGTGTAAAATTAAAAAAAAAATTTTCAGAGACGAGTGAGATCATCGGTCATTCTTATCTTTTTCTTTATATGGATACGTTTTAACTTACTCTTATGGAAGAAGTGCCGAACTGTGTTCACTGACTGGTTTTTACTGAGCATGGTCAGTGATTTCCACCACACGTCTGATTTTAATGATGTACTTTCCAAAGACTGAATACTGTGAACATTCGGTTCTGGGTTTTTTTTTGTTTTGTAGTCTTGCTCCTTGTAAGACTTGCATGATTTCAGCTCATCAGGCTGGAAAGCTGCTGAAGTGTTGAATCTGGCACGCAAAGTACAAAATATTCAGATTGACAGAGCAGTTTTTGAGCTTTTTAAAGTCTTTCATGTTAGTTTTGCAGCATTTTATTTATTTATTTATTTTTATCAGATAAAGACGTTATCCTCAACCTGCTTTATCACAGCAAGTAGTGTTTCTTTGTAATGACAGTAAATTGTTTAATGTCAAAAGCTGAGACACAATATTGTTCAAATTGCACTTCTTTACACTTACAGATGTTTCAGATAATGGTTTTACTGGTCTGGTCAGCTTGAGATTAAACTGGCTTGGTTTGACATCCCTGCTCTGCATTTTCATGATATTGTTAACTGTACCCCCAAAACCCTTTCTGCATCAAGAAAAGCTATTTCTAATTGGTTGAGCTCATGAACAATCTGTAGAAAGACTGTAGATACTCCCTCAAATACTTCTGAAAGTCTTATCTGTTCAGGGATGCTTTAAAAAAAAACCCAAAAAACCCCCATCCCAGTCAGGTTAGTCTTTAACCTCATTAATTGTGAGATATTCCACCACCTCTTTTACGGTCTTCTGTTAGCCCTCTGTTAACTTTTCAATATTTGACGTTTTCCCACTATGTTGAACTAAAAATACATTTTTATGCTTAAATCATTGCATTCTCGTTGTTTAATTTATACACACTTTTAGAATTTTAGATTTAATAGCAGAGATGGCCATAACTACCATTACAAGACTTGGTTTAACTCTGCAGGTATGAGGAGAAGGCAAAAAAACACCTGGAACATCATGAACAAAGGACAAAGTTGGCCTCAGCTGAGGGCCCCAGAGAGCCTGGTGTGAGGAGCCATATGCAGGGTCAGAAACGTAAGGCCCCGCTGTCCAACCAGCAGCTGCTGGACGAGCTCTTCGCCGCTCAGCCACAGAAGAAGATGAAGAACCCTGCTCCTAAGCCCTCACAGCCCCTCCCCTGCAGCGTGGCTGCCCTCCGGCTGCAGCTTCAGCGCCTCTCATCCCAGAGCAGCGCAGCGCCGCAGGGCCTCCGTCTTGTAAACCGGCTGGCCTCTCAGAGCGCCTGGGTCATTTTATGTGGTCAGAGGCTCATGTTGTTAAACCCATTTCGAGTGGAGGAGGCTTTGCTGTTTAAGAGACTTCTAGAGAATAATATACTTCCAGCAGCGAGTCTGCAGAACCCTGTACAGTTAACAGATGGGTAACGTATCACTCACGTTTCACCAGCAAAGTGCACACGCAGCCAGTTTCTTTGTATAAATGTATGTGCATATTTGAGAGCCAAGTAAGAAAGAAATTTTTTTTTCTTTCTTTGTCTGTTGTTCAAGCTGCTATATGTCTGTTAAAATCTAATTTTTCTCTCTCTTTTTTTTTTTTTTTAGAAGCCTTGGAGGGCCTGAATACGCAGAGGCTTTGTGCAGCATGGAGAAACAAAGCCCAGAGCTGAATGGAGCCGCCTTCTTTTCTGATCCTAGGCTCGTTGCAAATGGTTTCAAAGTCAAACTCACTCCAGGTACAAAGATATAAATCCAGGAAAACTTGCTTGATATTATTTTGTGAAGATATTACCACAGAAAACCACTCAGGTACTCTGGTTAAGACAGCTTGGAAGAAAAAATAAGACCAACACATATAAACTTTAAGCTTTCATCAGGGTCTGATAAATGCAATCAGCCTGAAATACATACCACTCCTGGCTGGCAATCTACCTACATAACCCATAGAGGGCGCAAAAAATAAAAGCAGAAGTTCCACAGAGTTCAAATCAGAAGATGCACAAAAACTCAAATACAGGTGTTCTACAAAGATCATGAGGATGATGATAAAATTCAATAATATTAATGTACAAGGCTTCATGAGGACAATTACAACATTGTAAACAAAACAAAGAAAATACTGTAAGTCCACTAAGTAAAGAAGTTTTATGTAAGAAGTTTCTTGTTTTGTGACTCATGCTTTTGTTAATGTCATAGTTCAGCAGTTAGAAATGTCAAACCTACAGTCCCCGTAACGGGATTACAGGCAATTATTTCTGACAGAGTTTCTCTGTGTCGGATTAGCTGTGGGTAAAATGAAAAACTCCCAGTCTTTCACAAGGTTGTTTATCATGTTAAACAATAAATTCTCAAGTATAGTGTTTTTGTTTTTTAAGAGTTTTCAGTAGTAACCTCCAAATGTTCAAACAGTTTAAACTTGCCAAGATTACTGATTGATTACTTAACTTTATGCAATTCAACAAGGAAAAGCCGGAAGAACTTGTGAGATATTGTGACAAATGTTAACAGCCAAATAATGCACTAATGTTGGTATAAGTAATATCATTCTAGAAGCAAGTCTCACCACATGGAAGTCGTCCTGATATTTAAACATTAACTAATCTAATTTTTTTGATTTTGAGTGCTTCTCTTCTAATGACTCTGATATAAATACTGAAGATACTTAATCAAAAACATAATTGTGTTTAATTCATTTCAATTCATTCTGGATTTTAAAGGGGAGCCAATGAAGAGAAGCCAGTATAGGAGAATAAATCTTTCTCTTTCTAGTCCCTGTCAGTACTCCTGCTGAAGCTTTTTGGATCAACTGAGGCTTTTTATGAAGCTTTTGGGAGATCCTGATAATAATGAGTTATAGTAGTCTAGAAATAATCAATACAGTAACTAGTTTTTCACCATTATTCTGCGACAGGATATTTTTAATTTTAGAAATATTGCACAAGAAAGGTGCAATATCTGGAATCCTTCAATCCTACTTATTGCGCATTGAAGGACATATCCTGATCAAAAATGACTCTAAGGTTCCTCAGAGTCGAGGCCAGGGTAATACTATCAATTGGTTTTAACCTAGTATCAGGTTTAAACCACGTTTCTAAGATTTTTAGGGCTGAGTACAATAACCTCAGTTTTATCTCAATATAGAAGCAGAAAATTAGAGGCCATCCAGGTCTTTATATTTTTAAAACATTCCTGCAGCTTAACTAATTGGTGTGTGTTCTCTGGCTTCATAAATAGATAATGTTGGGTATCATCTGCATAGTAAGACTAAAACATTAATTAATGGTAGGACTTCTTTGGGCAATCTTGTAGAAATGGGGTCTAAAAGACATGTTGATGATTAGGAGGAAGTAATCACTGAAGTTACCTCAGAAAAATGAATCGGAGAGAAACGGTCTATAATACGTCTATGAGATGATTACAAATAATTTATTCTCTAATGGTTAAAATTTTATTTGTCAGTAAATTTATGAAGAGTTCTGACTCTTTGTCAGCCTGTCTACAGTGCTGAAAAGAAGCCTACTTTTCTTCAATCGGTGATAAATAGTAAGATGTTCTAGCTTTGTTGTAGTGCAACAAACAATTTTTCCAAGCTAAATGATGATCTTCTAACTTAATAAGATGCCATTTCCACTCCAGCTTACAAGTTATCTGCTTTAAGGTGCACATTTGAGAGTTATACCAGAGAGTCATTTGAGGCGGTCTTTTATAAAAACATCCCTTTCTCTTTGTCATTGGGAGTGTGTCCTGGCCGAGATAAACAGCAGTGCAGTCAGTGGCGGTGCCATAAACTAGTAACGCACACAAAAATACACAATACAAGTATACCAAATGTAAAGGTGATGAACAGTAAATTATAAAAAGTACCTAAAACATCAGTGTATGTCTTTATCTTGGGGACAAAAACAGTGTAATTAATATTCAATAAAAACATTTGGCTTAATATGACTTTAGGATCTGCCTCCGTCATGTAAACTCACCTTAAATTCATTCAATAAGAGCAGTTCCTACAAAGTTGCTCGTCAAGTTGTTCCTGCTGGCTATTGGAAAGACTGCAGGTTTAAGGTACGTCAATGTCGACTTTTCCCTTTAGACGCAGAATATGTATAATTTTTTATTTCCAGGCTGTGGTTTAAATCTGTGGAGTCATCAGCACTAAGGGCAACTATAGGATAAATAAGTATTGTTTTGAACTGTAAATCATTCAGAGCTACACTATTAGGGACCAAGAATAAAAATCTGGGGCTCTAAATGAGCTAAAGAAATGAGACTATTAAATAAGACTAGGTTTGTTTTATTCCCATGTGTCTCATGACTGAAGCTAAAACCAAGCAAAAGTTTAAACATGATGTCAGAGTAAAGTAGAATAACTTCCTCAGTTAAGCCTTGTTCATCCATGCTTTGATGTTACTCCTTCAATATTTGCCTGCAGAGGGTATACAATGTCCTGTGAGTGTTGGTTGTTTTTGTTGCTGGAATGGTTCACCTCAGTTGACATTGGCTCTCTGCCCGACAGCGTGGTCTCACAGTAGGTTTGTACCCCAGTGTGCAGGTGATGAGAATGGTTGCCCTTTAAAAAATTCCAGGAATTTTCATTTGGCACTGCCAGCCTCTGTGGGTGTGCTTGGACTGAAGGCAGCGGTGCATGTAAGATGTTTTCAGTGCACAAAATCTGCTGAGTTTCTTTTGCTTTTGTTATATTCTTGAAAATATCCTCCAAAACTTGTGTATAATTTTGCAGATATTTTAAATAAAATCTGAATATAAAGTAAATGCGTTACTGCCATAGGTAAGTTTTATTGTTTTAAGCTACTATTTTCATATAAATATTAAATAGAATAGAGAATGATCTGAACCCTGCAGTATTTCTCTGCACGGAGATTTCACATTGTCCCTGTCTCTCCAGGTTTTTCTTTACCATCCAAAGTTATGTATTAAAAATAATAAATTGTGCATGATTCGCAGTATTTCCTCGTGAAATGAGAAGCCATCATTCTTCCACCCTACAAGACAGCTTCCTTCCAGTCTGCTGGGGCTTCTATTAGTCATTTAACACTCCATTTGGCCCTCTGCTTGTTTGACTTGGTCAAATGTTTCGGCTGTAAACCACAATATTTATTTATTATTATTTCCTGGAGATAGTACTAGCGTCTGGAGTATATTAATCCTTGTTTTCTGCTTATTTTGGCCAGGCGTCACGTCAGCCGAGAGACATCTGGAAGTGACAGCAATGGCAGACTGCGTGCCTTTCCTCGGTGTGGAGGACCTGAGGGAGATCCTGACTGCAGTTCTTCACAAGAAAGCCAGAACTGTGCGGGAGTGTCGGCCACTGAAAGTCACAAACTATCTACAAGTGAGAGCTGCTCTGAGTACAAAATGAACATAGCATCATGGTGATATTTTTGTTGTTTAATTTCATTTGAATTTTTCCATCATAGGGTGAAGCAGTCCGACTTGCCCGACAGCTGCCTACAAATTTATCTAGAGAAGATGTGAAGGAAACCCTCCTGCGGATGAAACAGCAGCTGGGTGGTGCCAACCACACCTGCATCCATGGACGCCCTTTTCTTCAGCACCTAACTGACATCCCTACGACAGAACAGGAAGTGAAGGCTCTGTTGAGACCTTTAGAGCTCTAAGAAACTGACAATATCCATAAAATTGCTGTCTCATTGTAATGCAGATGATTTTTCTCAAATTGTTATAACCAGAACACATAAAATAAACCGTCTAAAGTGGCTTTTAAGGGTTTGGCCAATTCCCCTAACAACCACAATTCCACGTTGACCTAAATTTTATCTCTGGAGTTTGGTGTTCATCAGACTAGCCGATATGTTTCCAAGTTGGTTAGAAGCGAATTTTCACCCATTGTCTCTGGGTAGGTCATCAAAACCAACAACAGAACAACCAAAACACCACATTAAAAGACAATGTAAAAGCCCAGCATTGTAAAAATATTGACGGGTTAAGAATATTTGAGATATAAGTTAAATCATGACAAGCAGTACCATACACCTATTATATTATCTTTAGCCAAAACTAAGGAGGCTGTCTTTCAAAACTACACTGTCAAATCACTTGGAAGGCCATGGAGCTTTGTATGGGGTTACTTCATGCATTGCTGAACTAAACTGCTTTGCACCTTAAAAGTTGTAAAAAAAGTTAATCAACATTGAAGGCACCAGCCAATTAAATCACACTTATTTAAATGGTTCAACACATCCGAAAGTCAATCAAATACTGTTATAAAAATATCCTGACAGAGAAAAGTTGTTGCTTGCACAGTTAGGAATCAAATTAAAGAAGTTGATTATTGCCATGAGTAATCGGCTTTGTGTACATCAAGTTGGTAACAGGCAGCTAGCTTGACTAATGCCAACTGCTTGGTTTTTGCACTATTATGATCGGACATGTGATTTTTGTCTAGGGGCGTTTCCACTGAAATGAGAATTTTTTAAAACAAACCATCAAGTGTATTAATGTAATGTCTTTGTGAAGACGGAACTATCATGTGTTACCTTATGTTATAGAATGGATGGATGGAACCAAACAAATAGATGAATGATAGATAGAAAAATGGATAGATGGATGAATAGTTAAAAGATAGATAGCATTAGATAGGTTAATAGTACCAAGTGGGTGATGGATACTTGGATAGTACAAGATAGATGGATGATAGCTAGATGAATAGTACTAGATAGATAGTATTAAATGGATGGATGGATGGATAGATAGATGGTACCAGATTGATAGATGTGTAGTTCTAGAAAGATAGGCAGATAAGTAGATAGATCTGTGCTACTCTTAACACAGAAGCTCCAATCACCTGCTGTTGAAAACTTGGAATACAGAAGAAAGCTTGCATAAAAGGGTACCTTTGACTTAAAGCGCTATAATGCTGTTTTCAAACAAAGACACTGCGCTATGATCCAGTATAAGATAAATGTGCATTATTGTGAACTTTGAATCATGCAAAGCTGCGCTACTAAATTTGATTATAAAGTACTTAGGTGGAAATGACCAGAGTAAGTCCACTTAAGTAAAAATGAGCCAGTCTTTGCTGCATGGTCAAGAGACTATGCAGCAAAGAGTGAAAAAGGAATCTAGTAGCAATAATGGTTGATACTTCCTTTATACTTAAAGGAAGACGACACTTTCTCTGACATTTTGGTTTATTTGGCCAATTTCTCACAGGTTATGCGTTATCTAAATGGCAGCCTTCAAACTGTAGAGTGACATCTGACCTCCTAACTTGATTTCTGTCCAAAAGACACAGTATCTTACTCTCCCTAAGCCTCATTGTGGCACCATTGGAATGGGCATTGGCACTGCAGAGACGTATACTGTGCCAGCTAGTACCCATAATTCTTTTTCCTCAATTAGTGCTGGCCGCTCAGCCTTTAGTATTGACAGATAGTTGTATATTATCCCTGGCTGCATTAAATGCTTCAGAGATTTGCACTGTAATTTCAACCACAAAGTTTAGCAAATCCTTCACACTGTGCTAACGTGTAGTGGTGCCACTTCCTAAAGACATTAGCATGTTATGCCTTGCTTAATGTTTAGGATGGGGAAATTAAAGTAGGCCAGAAAGGAGAGGAATGATGGCAGTCAAAATCTAAAAGTATAGTGTTTTTAGTCATTCATGTCCTAAACATTTTCTCAACCTGATGTAATGATAATTGGTGGTATCTCAACAGTTCTGACCATATATACCACATATAGACTTTCCACTCATAGATTTTGGCATATGGACACTGAAACCAACCACAGGGAAAAGTGCAATCTGATCAGTCAACTTATGATAATATTATAGTTAGGACTGTGAAAGGTCAAACCACAGCACACGTCTTGTTTTACGTGGCCTCTGCTGAGAGAACCCACAGATGGCTTCAGCATTGCTGCAGGGCCAGCACACTGCAAAGTGCCTCTGGGGAAGGGATAAATGCCAGCATAAACTCGTGCCCCTCCTTTCACCCTTTCTCTGCTCGTTGTCCCTCACTCCCACATGGATGCTTGTTTGAAACTCCTCACTGCTGGACATTCACTCCACAGTTGCTTGTGTCCAGAAATTCGCACGGCAGCAGTATCTGCTGTGTACACGCTGTCTTCGGCATCTAGGGGGCATATCAGAGTAATTGGGGTGGATTAACTGATCATCATCTTTTGACCATGTGACCACAATGTTTAAAAGGTCAGCAGTGGTTCATTTTGCCAGCTGTCTTTTAAACCACCTGTTGCACTCTTTTTGACATTTTCTGCAATCAAAATGAGGCATTTTCTGGTCATTGTGCTGACATGAGGAACAAGAACAAAAAGAGCAGTTTTGAATTGCATGCGCTATGTCCCAGTTGTTAATTTCACATATAGCGTCATCTAGATAGTTATCTCCTCTCCTGTTACTGCCCTAATGTGCCTAGCTACTGCTTTTTAGGTCGTATTCAGCAACGAGGGCAACTGTACCCCACTCTTGCAACCCAGAGGTAACCATAGACTTTAACAGAGTCATCAGATCTAAAATAAAATGACATGAACTATATTTAACCCCCTTTCCCACCCTATTTTTGGAACTTTTATGAGTAGTGGTCACATAGAAAGCTGTTCTCAGTTCTGGGTAATAGCACCACCTGTTTCTGTTTAGAAATATGAAGCTAGATTTATTTAAAAAAAAAAAAAAAGACAACATTTTCATGCACCCACATACATAAAGGACATAAAGATAACGTTGTCACATTCAAATGTAGAAATTAGTTAATTTAAACATTTTAAATATCCAGTTAACAACCTAAGTGTTACATTTTCTTTAACTGTGCTTAAGGGGAAAAAGTGCTTCACAAATGGTGTGCTATGGGACTTTGTGACAACTATAGTTTCATATATCAATATACAGCTACACAAAAAGGCTGTAATTTTTTAGTGTATTGGTGTTTTTGAGGCACTCGTTTCCTGTCGAAAACTACACATAGTTGTAGGATGGTGAGAATTATAATGTGTGCCGTATCAACAGCTTTGATTGACACAGCAGAATTTAATAAGGGGGAGCCTGGGCTTAGATGTGCAACTGGTTTAGGGTGTACCCCAACTCTTGCACAATATCAGCTTGGATAGGCTCCAGCCAAACAACCCTGAAATGAATCGGTAGCTAAGAAGATTGCATGAAATATAGATCAATTTCTTGTGCAGTGCAGACCATATCTGCCACCAATGCTAATGACCCACTGTCTGAAGAAGAAACAAACTTAGTAGCCAGTAAAATTATGGCTTTAGGTGGGCATGTGATATCTTACTTACAGTCACACTTCTTTTAATCTTTTAAAAGTTAAGAGTTATTAGCAAATTTTCTTGTGTGCAGGTAAATGCAACTCTAAGAATACCTGTGTATATATTGTTATTACCTATGTATTGGTATTTTATATTTACCCTGCAGAGAAGAACAACTTCTTCCTGCGTAATCACAGGATCTGTTTCTACCTGGGATGAACAAATGCATCCTTTGAAAGAACATTAACATGCCGTCTTCCTTATGGCATTTTAGCCACTGCTTCTTCAGTCTCCCTCGGGGTGATCAACCTTAGGGAAGCAAAAGGTAAATTGTCATGGCTTCTGGCCACTTGGTCATGATGTTGAAGTTGCAATTCTTGCATCGTATATGAAATTTGTGCAACTCCCATTCATTTTCTGACATCTGCATTTAAGTTAAGTCCTGGAATCTGCTGAAACATGAATATTTCCAGAGAAATAGGCAGAGATTCTCAGATCCACAGATGCCACTGGGGCATGGCAGTCCAAAGGGCATCTGTTAGTTACAAAGAAGGGAGTTGAGCTAATGCTACTTTATTCATGCTACATCCACTCAGAAGGCTATTAAAGATATTAAAATGATGTAAAAGCAAAAGTCTGCATGACTGCACTTGTGAGGCCTGGTATCAATCTATGACAAGTCAAATTGTCTTTGCCACCCAAAAACCAACAAGGTGGAAAACCAACTCTGCTAGATCCTAGGTTTTCTTGTCTGTTGAAGCTCAGGAAGATGGTTAAGAAGTTACATGGGCAAATTTCCCTCCA
The DNA here is from genome assembly GCA_015108175.1 of Pelvicachromis taeniatus. NCBI lineage: Eukaryota > Metazoa > Chordata > Actinopteri > Cichliformes > Cichlidae > Pelvicachromis > Pelvicachromis taeniatus. Next base: position 123,980 of record VURO01048382.1, read on the forward strand.
AATTCAACTCACTGCTGGAGTTACAGTATTCATGGTGCAGACAGTTTAATGGGTTTTTGTTTTATCTCTGCTCCACTTTTTCACCAACTTTCATGAAAATAAGCACGGTAGTTTTTGTGTAAATCTGCCAATAAACAAATTGTACTGAAAACAACCTTCTGAGATGGTAAATGGTAATTATAATTTTAATTGTATATCATTATTCTACTCTAAGTGCACAGAACTCTAAAGACATTAAATATTCTTTTAGTCAGGCCCCCAAAGAAGTCTTTAATCTACCATCAGAATTAAAATCTTCTCATTATCGGGACAACTCAGAAAAAATTTATCAAAACTGTTAACATACCATCAGTCCATATGGGACTACTTTGCTGCATCTACTTTGTTTCTTGGCTGGTAATTGGTGCTGGTGCCTTGCTGTGACTCTGCACTTTTCTGCTAACCACTGAACAGCTTTTCAGTTGTTTTTATGGGCTTCAGGCACACACACTAATGCAAAGGCCATTAAAAAGCCACAGGTTCCCAACCATTGGAGAATTTACAGTCACACGAAATTCAATTTCATGGGTCAAGGGCATCTTTGATGGGGCCATCAAGTCTGCTGTTTGTAATTTTTTTATCACTTGTCATCAATTCCCACAGCAAGAGATTATATCCCAAGATATGCTAATTGGAGTAATATGTCTTAGATAATTAAAGAAAATGCTACTGCTGCCTACCTCAAGAAATATCTATTTTTGATGGAATAACTGCTTTAAGTACCGGTAGGTCCCTTTTAGTCATGTGATGTTTTTAGCTTTGAAAGAAACAAACCTATAAATAAATACTGCTTATGCAAATAAATTTGCCATAAACTTTTGAAAACCCAATTTTTTTTTCCCATATTAATAAATGTCAAGCCCATGCTCACACAGTCTCTTGGATCTATCCACCGAGGCCTGGAAAGTCCTTCTTGCTGCGTGAATGTCACTCAACCAAACCTCTTGTAAAATTAATTGTGTGCATTAATCTGTAAAAATGTACCATAAATGTTATTTCTGAGATGTCAAACCCAATCCAGCCCTCTTTGACACATACCTGAGACTACTCTACATCCGTTTCTGTTAAGAGCACAGACATATCATTGGGAGACAGGAGGTTTCCATAATCCTCCCTCCCGTTGTCTCCTCAGAGGAACGTCTACCCTTCATCACTGTCAGCTCTCTGTCCCAGGAGAGACAATGCTCAGCTGCCTTGGAACTTAGGGTCACATTTTTTGCTCGTCACCTAACCCCTCCTCACAAACAAACACTGACATTGAGGAATTTTGTAAACATATCTGGAGTGAACACCAAATTTGTGCTCGCTCCAAGCTTCCAGCAGCCTTACAAAGTCATTAATCAAGCGATAGCTTCCCAGAGGTGACTGTCAGCTTTGGGGTAGGAATAGTGATTCCTCATTGCTAAGTGAAATAGCAAGCAGAGTGCAGACGGAAAGGATAAATCACTATAGAGGTGAAGACAGGTAGCATTCAGCAGCTGGCCATCTGGCCCTTATCATGTCCCAGACTGGTTGATTTTATTGCTTTTCATTGCTTTCTGGGGGCCTGAGAGACATTTTAATAAACAACCTGTCAATCTTGCCTGATATGATCATCTTCTGGTTGTTTAAGTGATTACAACCTGGATTTTAAACATCATGCCCTCGTAAGATGAAGTGGCTTCCCAAGGGCACATTATTTAAGTCACTAGTCAGATGGACTTTGGAGGGTGTTCACCATAACCACTAATCAATGTATAACAACACTTACTTGTTACTTACTTATCTAGTTTGAAAAGATGCCAATGGTAAAAGCACTGATCTTGAGACTTTGAAATGGGATTTCACAAACCAAAATGTTACAATCATAAGTCAGTGTACTGCTACTGCCATTGCCAGTCCCTGATAAATAGTGTTGTGTCAGAAAGGCAGATTTTATGCCAGATCAAATATGCAAATTAGCTAGCAAGTTGTCTATATTATCATTGAAGCTTGCTAAATTAGACACAATAAAGACCTCTCAGGTTTATTTTAATTTAAAATAAAAGACAGTCGGCGCATCGTCAGTGAAACTAGTGCGTTGCTGATGTTGACTACAGTTTTGCCTGGACGCCGTACTCATTTGTTCACACAGGCTTCACTCGATAAAACTAGCTTTCTTTTGGGTAATGTTATTAGGAATTGGGCATTTTTCATTCAAAAATACATTGCTAATCACTCAGTCATCAAAGAGCATCCCCAACCCCTACTCTGCCCTGAAATAACTGTGCATAATTGTCACAACCTGCTTTATGTTGGACCAAGCTTCATCTTGCATTCTTTTTCAAAGATTTTTGGTTGCTGTGTTCCTTTTTGTCTTCGGATCATCACGCCTTCTTAGCATTTAATCTCGCTGCACTAGTCATGTTTTAAACGGCCCATTGACTGGTAGTCAACATGTTCATTGTTTGTTAATTGCTGGTGTTCAAGCATCTTAAAGGTGCATTGCTAATTTTTTTGGAACTGAGTTAAAACCTATTCATATATTGAGAATAAACAATATTTAATACGGTAACTAAACCTTTAAAATGCGTGCTTATCATACTCTGGCATATATACCAGTGTTTGCAGACGGGCTCCTTAGAGGTCCACACAACAGCTTGAAATAGGTGTCAGTTTTCTTTTATCTGCTATAAACATTGTTTAGAATATTATTTAATGGTTTTATACAACTTGTTGGCCTCTTGCCATTCTTGAACCTTGCTGCTTGCGCAGGAAGACCTTTACCACTGAGCAATCTAACTGCTGAAACACTTCTCCAGATGGTATGCTTTGCACATCTGTTAAAGGCTCCAGATGTTTTGGGATGCACCTGGCAAGCCCCAGGGTATCGTTTTAATTTGTCCAGATGTTTGGGGAATCTTGAGGGCTTGTTGAAGGAGGTGTAGGAGGAAAAGAAATGTTGCAGTCTGAAAACTGTGAATATTGTAAACCATCCATCAACTGCGTTAAACCGACTGTCAACAATTAGTCGATACAAACAATATATATAATCTTATTACTGTATTTAAAACAAATGCTCTGTCCTTATCTTATTACCTTAAATAGAGATCTGTCCCTTTGTAGCTTGCTTACAAAAATATGTTTATTGACAGGCAGTGAAAAGGCATACATTCAATTCCCAATGATATGAAGAGTATAAATGCACAGTAAAAATAGTAATGGTAATAGTAAATTACAAATGCTGTCCAGAGAATGTGTCATTTTTACTCTGTTGATGCCCTGACCATGAGGAGGACATTTGTAACTCCAAATGAAATATCTCTCCTCCAACTGGATTGATTGCGATTAAATTTGGCACAGATTTCTATGTTTTTCTGCAGATAAATTCTAATAACTTTGCCAAAGTGCACATATTGTAGCTCTTCAGTTTTTGGAGTTTACAGTTGGTCAGCCAAATGTCTCGCCCATTTGATTCAGAAAAAAATATTTCACCAACTATGAAATGTATAGCAAATGTATATCAAATGTGCTATAGACTCACTATAGAAGATAAAATCCAGATTATTTTGATCTCTTGACTTTCACTTCACTTTTCCAAGTTAACCAGTTCGATATACCTTTTGTGGTTTGGTTCAGAAGTCTCTAAAGACATTCGTGGTCCCCAGGTGGCATGTCCTGATGACTTTAGTAACCCCTTGTCTTTTGCCTACTTCCACCACGTGGTCCAAAATTTGGTACAGATACTGATAATCTCCAAAGTGTGACTTGTAATAACTTCCAATCATACTTAGTTGTAGTTTGTACTTAGCGTTGCTGAGCAAACATTACAACACCTACACTGCTCTTGGACTAGACCAATTCGATTTTGAAGAAAAAGTAAGGATACTCTTTCCATGAGCTTACCACATGCTAACAAGAAAGAGAAGATTTAATTCATCCTGCAACATATCAAAAAAGGTAAGCCCCTGAAAACACACAAAAAAGATTATTATATGTGATTTTAATAATTACTGGAGAAAGCATGTTTTCTCTTGTCATTATTTCTGTATCTTTTCAGCACCATATTGCTATTCATGCTGAAGTACAGTATCGTAGGTATAGTACGATACTGTACTACAACATCAATAATAGCAGCAGGTTAAAGTCTAGACAAGTGCCTTTTTTTAAGCACACTTGAAAAACAACAGGAAGTGAGCCAAAGTGCTTTCAAGTCAAGACAGATTATTATTTCAAATGTCTGCTGAATATGTTTATTGAGACTGTCTGCATGACGTGCCTAAGGTTTAAGTTTATTGTATTATTCTAATGTTGTTAAATTCATGTCAGAAAAACAAACGCTAACATAGAAATTAATAAAATCTAAACTGAGACCGTTTTAACCAATGAAAAGCTAAACTGAAATAAGCAAATTCACTCTGTAAAAATTAAATAGAACAAATTCAAACAAAATTAAAATTCAATCAAAAGTATTGGAAAATGAGCTATAATACTTCTGGTTTTGGTAGATCTATTTGATTTCCTTCATCATTACTTGATGAAGGAAATCATCCCTTCAGTACCCATTTTTATTTAATTACTAAAAATCATCAAGCAGCCTTACCATATTTATTAATGGCTATTTGTGAATGCACACTTAACAAAGAGTATGTTTAATCCATTCAATTTCTATTAAATTTACGCAACAGGAATCCTGTCCAATAACGGGGTCTCCAGCTGCCTTGGACTACTCCTTCGCCCCTGAACATCCTTCTTCCCGTTCTCACTCTCACTTCCTCACCTGTCAGAGGTGGAATGTCGCTGGCGTATACGATCCTCCAGGGTCGGACTCCTGACAGATGTAATGATGCTCAGTGGAAATGTTTCCCAGCTCCTGTTCACAAACAACACACGGCAGTGTCCACTGTGGAACAGCAGCTGCTGTCTGCCCGAAACAAGCAGCTCATGAATGAAAAAGATGGGCAGTCATTACTGAATCAGAGTGGCTCATGTGGCTCCAGGATGTTACTCAGTTTTATGTGCCCAAACCCACAACCTGAGCAGTTTTTAAAAATTAAACAAAGTTATTTATATCTATTTTCTTGTCACAATAATATTTATTTGAGTTGTAAATAATTTAATAACTTCTAAAATATCATTTTTCTATCAGTTTTTCTTAATTTTGAGTTATTTAGGGAATTTTTATTTCTAAACTTCTTGTGATTTCATTGAATACTGAACAGATTACTAATACATAGAATAGATCATTTCTTTAATTTTAGGTTTTTGTTATACAATTACACTAATAATGGACAAAACATTTTGAAAAACTAATGTGAAAAGTAAACAGGACAACAGGATCGTATGTCAGCTTCTGAAATGCCATTTAAGTGCTGTATTACAGCCTGCGCTTCATATACTAACTCATACTTAGGCATATGCCAAAAATGTCAATCACACCTGTATTCACACCTTTAGAAGCAGCTCAGGTTTCTTTATGCAGCGATGCTTGGTTTCTTCATCTTTTGATTGCATGACTCCAAGTGAGCATTAGCTAACTTATCTAAAAAGCTGTATTCAGGCTCCAGACTAGCTACAACCATGACTAGTAGTTTTTGCAACAGTTTTTTGTGGACCGTTCCTTTTCCTTTTTTCTACTTTCTGTAGATTGTTGTTTCCCCTGCTTCACAAATCTTTATTTCACTATCAGTTTCAGACTTATTGTGTCCCAACATTTGGTAAACAATTGCCTAGAAAATACTGATACAGTGAATCTGATATTCATTAATTACCTTTCGTGTACTTATATATTTCAGTAATAACATACCTGAGCTTGTCTCTGAAAACACCAGTGTTCGTTTGTAGTGTTTAGCCTTTATTTAGCCAGGATAATGTGACTCTATAGATTTAAAAAGCCACAATAACAGTAATCTGTCTGTTCTGCTAAAGTATTCACTGCGCAAAACAAACTCACTGTATTAATTGTATTTCCTTTCATTTAAAGAACTCCAAAGGTAGTCATTAATGAAAAAATAATTACAGCATAATGTGCTCTGTTGCACGTATCTGTAAGAATTTTGGATACTTAAATTAGATTATAAATTTAGAAGAATAGCAAAATACATTTTGGTATCTGATAATATTGTGAACTTTAACTTTTGGAAAGTTGTAAAATTCTTGTGTCCATGTCTTACTGCATATGGAAAGAGCACTGCTATAGGAGGATAGTTAAACTGGTAAATAGTACAGGTTTTTAAATGGTTCTGCCCCAAAACTGTTAAATTAGCAATAATATATAAATATTGAATATACAGATCTTTCCACTCGCCACAGACACAGGAATTCAGCAAAGACGCTCTGTGGATCCACTCTGCCCAGGCTCGCCTCTGCGCTGTGGCTGATCTTCATGGCAGTTTTCCAGCTCTCAGCAGGAAAGGAAGTGGCTCTCACGGGTGGCGCTCAATTCGCCCTCTACCGGGCGGAAGTTAGGCCTCAATGAGGCTGTCAGTGGAATAGGTCATGCTGTCAGAGCGCACCAGAGTTCACATCCTCTCATTAGACTACAACACTTTCAACATCCCTTCATGGGAAGGGAAAAAAAAAAAAGCAGAGTCGGGGAAATTGGGTTGAGCCACGCATAAAAAACGGGCGTGCGGTGACGGGATTGTGCAGGTGTAGTCAGGTAGATGGAGGGAGGATGTGTGCTGGAATTTGTTTTTTGCACACACACATGCAGTCACGCACTGGCTGTATCAGCTTGCACCATGTGCAGAAGACATAAAGATTCTCAGCTGCTGGAGTGTGATGGGAGGGGGGCTGCGATATTGAGGTTCAGGTTGTTGTGTTGTGATACTGAAACGTCGAGTTTAGATGCAAGAGTGACCCCGAATCTTTCTCTGAAGCAGCTCTAATAACAAATTATTTTGAGGTTTATGTTCCGACAGACTGAAAATGAGCTTCGTCGAGATGTGAGCTACTCAAAGAAACAGAACTCATCAAACAAGCTAGAAACTTTATTTGTTAAAACAAGTATATAGAGTTGCTGCATTACAACATTTATCTTGCTAGGTTTTATATATTTACCAACAATGGTTCAGAAAGGCAACTCCTACAGGAAACAAATGGCATATGAATACAATACAAATTAGCAAACATATCAAAATCAGTCTTTACAACTTTTTTTGTAGCAACCAATTCTTTCTATAGGTGTGCCATAGTGCAAACTGTGTTTGTAAGACAGAGTCTAAGCATGATTTCGACATTCACACCGTTTTCTGTCTTAAACACACTTTCATTTGGAGGCTGCATTCATAGTGCCTTCAGTTCAAGTCCTTCTGTCCAGTCATGTGAATTTACAATCAGAATAATTCAAGTGTATTGGGCAGGTCGGGCTGTTTGGTTGGATACTGACAATTGCGACTGAGGGAGAACGATCTCTCAGTTGGATATATTGTTGCATGTATGTATGACAGAATATATGAGGACCTGTCAAGACCTAAAGTGGTACTTCAGCCTGGTGGAACATGTTTGTATCCATAGGCTCTAAAGAGAGATTAACCACCACAACACCACGGGGGATTAAAACATTGAAACTGAAGCTTTGAGCAATATAAGACAGATGAATCTCCAGATTAGTTAGTCTTTTCTGTAGTTTAACATTTGATTGACTCTTAGGGACACTTAGGGCTACTAAAACATGTTCTACCAGTGTGAAATATCACCCTAAAGAGTCTCCAGCTGTGTTTTTCCAAGCCCTTTCAAAAAGTCCTTGAGGATTCCTGGTTTCACTCTGAAAACAAAACTAAAAAAAAAAAAAGATTATCACAAACACAGAGCATCAAGTGTGATAGCTTGTATGTCAGCTACAAGTGGAGTGGTGTATAAACGGACGGCATGTTGGTATAAATGGACAGAGCACAGATCATTTAAAAAAGGAAGAATAATAACACTGTTTTGGAAAACTGTGATAATTTCTGGCTACATTCACTTCAAGGTCCAGCATGTGTTATATGTGTGGGTGTGTGTGTGTGTGTGTGTGTGTTTGCGTTCTTGCATCCACCTGGCTTCAAGCCTCTATGGCTAAGATTTCACTGGAGGAAAGAAAAGTGAGAACTATGAAAGCGTTGCCCTGCAGGAAGGTCGGGCTGTTTGTGGGCTCTACTCTGATTCTATTGCACCGTGTTCTGCAGGAAAGCACTGGAACTGGTGGATTGGTGGTGTCAAACAGTCTTAAAGTAGGGGGCTGGACGGCGCCTCTACCCCTTTGCCCCTGCCCCCTCTCTCGCCATCCCAACTCAGGAGCATCCACAGCGGTCCACCACCATAAAGGGGATCTTGCCATAGGTGATTTGCTCTTGATCATTAAAGTAGAGCATGTTGATTGGCGACATCTTTGTTGGGGTACAGCAGGGACCTACAGTCCCTTTGGGGTTGGCTTTGTTCACCAGGTGGGTGTGTGGGTACTTCTGTAAGTGCATGTACTCACACTCCCCAGAGCAATAGTTGGCCTTGTAGCGTTTTGGCGCAATAATCCAGTCATAGCCAAAGGCCTCGAAGTCCACAGTGAGTGGGTAGCGACAGCACCGGGACTCTGGAGAGTTCTCATCGCAGTCCATACCCGAGTCTCTCCGGGCACGCCTGGGGCCCTCTGAAATCTTCACCTCCATGAACGGTTTCTGAAACAAGAGAGCGTGTGTGAACACTTTGAAAATAACAGGTTTGCAGGAGGAGGCGGGTGACAGCATTCAGCTTTTCATCTTTTAATCCCCTGCCCTGCGGCAGTCAGTTTTCAAACATGGCACGATAATATTATGAAACTTTGAGTTCTGCAGAAATTAAATCATCTGATGGTTGGTTACTCACAGCTGTCTAGTTATTCTAACTGCCCCAGTGCCAGGTGCCATTATTAGAGCTCATAAGATTTGGGGTTATTGTGGACCGGGCACTTGTCCAAATGCAGGTGTGCGCCTACATGGAGTCTGTGTTGATTAACAGCTTTCAAAAGTCTTTTATATGCCGATTCCTTCTTCCAGCAGTGAAATGCAGGAATGTTTAATCGCCTGCTGAGCCTGCAAAGCCTCTCCGCACACTGGAAGATAAAGTTTCACCCTCCGTACAGCGACTCATTAACAGTTATCGGAACCTATGCGCTTTTTAAATTGCTAGAAATGCACCAATTGTGACAGCAGTGACAGATACTGCTCTGCACATATGAGGCCAAGTTCCCCCTATTGTTCATCGCGTCAAATTAAAAACTTAACCACAACCTCCAAGTTAAATTTCAAGTAAAAGTTAAGCTCACCAGCCCCTCCTCTCCCGGCTCTGCGGAGGTCACGGCTAAGTCATTTCCCCTCGAATCGAAAGCGTTGATCCCGATGCCCCAGTTGGTCTCCGGCTGCCGCAGCCACACAGTCAACACTTGCTTGACGTCTATACTTTGCCAAGAGCTGGCCCCGGCATTCACATCGATCTTCAAGGACCGGATTCGTATGTGTCTGTTCCCATCTGTGACCGGCATAAGCCGGGAGATTTGCAGGAACACGGTGGTCGCTTCTTCCGACGGACGCAGATGCACCCAGAGCTGCGCTCGAACTACGCGACTGGCTTGAAACTTCTGTGTAATGGAGAAAAAGCAGCACTTTGGTTGGCCGTCCACCTGGACGGCGGAATCAGCTGCGAAGACATGGGAAAAGAAAATAATTTCCATGATCGCTGAGAAATAAAGTGGTGTATATGCGCATGATTGCGTAAAACTCGTGCGTAATCACTCGGCGCACTCTCTGCCAAAACACCCAGTCTTATAAAGTGTTTTGAATCTTTTACATCAACATTTTTAACACAAAACCTTGGTGGGAAAAAATACTGACTACTCTTGTCTCCAAATAAACTCCTGTGCGCTCTACCACGTGCGTAAAAACCTATTTTGGAGACATTCAATAGGGCTCACGCAAAGACACAAAAAATAAAGAAAATTCACACTTACGTTCAGTTGCCACCTTCATAATCGCCTCTGTGGTTGCGTGCTCGTCGTCGTCCTCCATGACTTCTTCCCTGTTGTCATCTCCCAGCACGTCGTACTGATCCAGAAGCTGTTGCAGCGGCGGCGCTTTGGGCAGGAGCTGCTTCACGACCTCTTTGCTAATGTTGGGAGCTTCCTTCATTCGCAGCTTGCTCAGAATCTGAGACTTTATCGCGTTTAATCGCATGGTTTTAATCTGCTGCCGGACCTCGCAGATAGCGCACTGATCCGTGTCTACTAGGGTGCTGACGGATGGCTGCTGGTGCGCCTCTTGGTCACTCAGAACTACTGGACCCAAAGCAATCAGCAAGCTCAGATTCAGCACAATCTGAGACAGATGCATTGTCTCTTAGGTGTGAATTCTGGTTTTAAAAAAATCCTTTGCACTGTGCCGGAGCTGATGCGCGACTGAACTGGGGTTGGATTAATGTCCCACACTGATAGGCATCATACTTTATTAGCGCGCACCTTTTTATACTCCAACTTTAGCCTCTTTTGTGTCGTCAAAATCTATGATTGGCTGGACAGGCAACAATGAATTTTAACCGACTGACATGAAAACTTTTTTTCGCTGTCAGCTCATAAAGGAATGGAGGCTGTGGGCATGTGCTGGACGGGATAATCTCACTCAGACAATGTTTTATATATCACCCAAAAGCAAATAATCTAATGCAAGCTTAATTTTCTTAAACTTTGCAATGCTTCTTCTCTAAATCGTCTCTAAAGAACATCCAATAATCAGTCATATCTTTGCTTGCATCTCTTTCTGCGTTCTTGAGAAATGGCAGCGTTTTGGATTTGCGGCTGATTCTAGATTAAAATTTCTCTATGAATTTACCACCTGGGAGAAAATGTTAGTTGTAATGTTACCAAGTGGCAATTAAATCGTATGCTTTGTTGAGGTCAGGCTTTCTCTCAAAAGCCAATAAATCCTCTCACATGAAAATCTGGAACTATATTATATCTCAAAAGAGCACTGGGCAATGACAGCAGAGCCAAGGAGAATAAACTAAAATATAGTAAATACTTGGCCCAGGACTTTTAAAGATAGTAAAAGTTGGTTGAACCACATAAGAACAGAGCGCCATCGTGTGGCCAATTACTAGCACTAACATTAGAAACATAAATTGCTGGTATCAAGACTATTTAAAAATGTATGTGTTTAATTTTTATATACTCCGTGTGCATATACATTGTTACATCTAATGTTGTTCTGTTTGACACTGCTTCAGATAAATTCAGATCAGATAAATTTCTGCTGTGATTCGGATTGACAGGGTCAGATTTTGGCTTGAATACCACGAACGTCTGGATCCAGCCTGTCTTGCATCAATACTTCAGGCTGATGGTGTGGGGGATGTTTTCTTGGTACACTTTGGGCCACTTAATACAAACACCACATCATTTAAACACCACAGGCTGCCCAAATATTGTTGCTGATGTTCATCCCATTCTGACCAGTGTGTTCAAGATCAGATTATCTGAAATTGGTTTTGTAAACATGACAATGAGCTCACTATACTCAGAGGGTCTCCACAGTGACCAGATCTCCATGCAACAGAACATGTTTGGTATTTGGTCGAACAGGACATTCACATCATGAATGTGCAGCAGCTGTGTGATGCTATCATCTCAACGTGAACCAAAATCCCTGAGGAATGTTACAGCACCTTACTGAATCTATGCAACAAAGAATAGATTCAACAGGGGGGTCCAATACAGTACTAACAAGGGATACCTAATAAAGTGGTTTGTTTATTATCTCAACAATATATAGGGGGAGTGTCCACATGCCAATCAACATGTCAACATCATTTGGTGCCCACACTAATCCCAATTTGGAGAATTGTGGGTCCCCACAAAGTGGAGTATGATTAAAAACAGCCTCAAGTAAGAGGAAATTGAGCTTTCTAATAACCTGGTGCAACTGGGGGAAGGTGAGTCTCAGATTTATTTATTTGCAGATGTTATCGTAAGTTATTTTTGAGTCTTATAAGAAAAACATTTCAGAAAGAGACAAGTCAGAGGACGTATGCATTAATTAATTATTTCCACAGTGTAGTGGTTATCTGACACACAAAACGGTATAGGGATGGATCCACATGGGTCACTTGGCACAGGTTCTAGCTTGCAATCTCCTGAGGCTGAGTTTCTGTCTCCTCCTGTAATTGAATCAGCAATCTTTTATGTGTAAGGTTAATGTATTAATCCCAACACCATGGAGCCTTAAGTAAGACAGCTTTCACATCTTTTACAATGCAGGAAAAATCATGCTGGATATCTGCATGGATATGGACTGGGTAATGGGTTATGTCACATTGTTTGGTGGTAACGAAAATGATCAACCTACAGATGGCTGAATTCAAAGACACCCCAAAAATCAAAGTGAAAAAATTATGCAGCAGGTTTACCATTTTTCCAAAATTAAATTTCACCAACTCAAAATAGTACTCAGTATGTTTGGCCCCCGTGTGTTTGTATGTGTTTAGGTCAGGTGAGTGTGGGTACCAGTTAGTGGTATCATCATCCAGGAACTGCTCTCACCACATGAGACCGGACATCGTCATGCACAAGGAGGAACCCAGGACCAGTGCACCAGTGTGGGGTCTGACAATGTGTCCAAGGATTTCATCCTGATACCTAGGAGCCCTCAAGGATGCTGTTGCCTAGCCTGTAGAGGTCTATGCGTTCCTCCCCAGTCCATCACTGACCCATCACCAGACCACATCGGTCATGCTGAATGATGCCACAGATAACATAGTTTTCTGCATGGCTTCATGAAGTCTGATTGTTTTGCCAGAGACCTTCACACCAGTGGACTGTTGGACATCAGTCTGAATGTCTGTTAGTGCTCATCCTGATCTTCCATGCACAAAGGAGCAGATACCAGTTTGGCTGATGGGTTAGGGGCCTGTTACACCTCTATCCAGCTCTCCTTAGAGTAACTCCATGTCCCCTGAAATCTCATCCATGCACTTGTGATTATACAGACATATTGATGTGGAGGAGTTGGACTCCCTGTGCAACCTCTGCGGAGTCTAGGCATCAGTTCATGCTACCAGTAGTGACACTGATCCGAGCCAAATGAAAAACAAGTGAAAAAACAGAAAAGATGAGAAGGGGAAAATGTCAGCTTCCCCCACCCATAAAACCATTCCTGTTTTAGGGGTTGTCTCATTGATGCCCCTCTAGGTCACTGTTAACTGAGACTGATCAACAAAACCATATAAGATTTTAAACTCTATAATAATCAGTTTAAAGCAGGAATAGATAATAATGTTTCAACTCATTGTAGGGTGTCTGCCTCTTTCTTGTGCTCACGTTTATTAGAATTATTACCAACATAGGGCAGTCTTTCCAGGGAGAGCCAGCAAATTTTGGAAGGTGGCCAGTGCCCCTCCCCCTGTCCCACATTTATGTTGTTGAGATTTTTGTTAGGGTCCCACGTTTATTCTCACAAGTGCACCTCCGTATCGTTTCATCAATTGCGTGGCCGGCAGATGGCAGGCTCGCCCCGTGTGGGTGCGGATCGTCTGGGCTCTCTCTCCTCTGGAGCCCCGCTGGAGCTCGGTAACCTCCGTGAAGCGTCGCTGCTCTCAGCTCAGTCCAGACCTGTGATTTTCTCTCCCGGAGCTCCACTCTGCGTTTACCGACCGACGTGAAGGCATCAGGGGAAACAGTCTGCAGAGCCCGCACCCTCCAGGCTCGGAGGTTATTTGGAAATCTGGCACGGAGCGCTTCATCACAAATAACCAAAAAGCGAGCAGCGCCACGAACTTGTGGATATATTTTTTGATTTCTTTACATTACAGCCAATAAGGTTCAAGTTCAGACCCATCGGATGCTGTTTGGAGAGGAGAAGGGGGGCGAAGCGCAGAGACACAACATGATGTCCGGATTACTGTTTACGTGAACGACCTTGGGTTTATTTCTTCTTCTTCTGTCGTTGGATTTTTTTAAAATTTCAAGTGGAATGGAGAGAAATCTGAGACTCTCTTCTAGAAGTATGTACAGCTTCTGTGGACCACTACACAGTCATGTTAATGTTTGTAGACAAGGCTGCAGCACTGTGCTGTTCAAATCAGGTTTAATCCAAATCCCATGTGTCTGTCAGACATCTAATGGGTGCTTTCAGTTTTTCATACTAAGGCAACTGTTTGTAGCCATTTAAGCTCATTAACATAACATCAGCTGTGGAGGAGGATTTCCTGTGTTGATGTCTGCCTGCACCTCCGAAATGCTGTTGTACTCACAGGGAGACTCCCCAGCTCTGCATGAATCATTCATGTGCTGGTGTTGTGCAGACTACATGCAGCTTTCTGAATGAAGCACATGTTTGCTGTGCACTGAGGCCTCCAGTCCTAGACAAAAAAAAAATAGAGGAGCTGTCACTGCGAATCATGCTGCAAGGCTCGCTTAGTGGAACAGATGGGAGACACGGGCTTACAACAAAACAGCATCAGGGCACTCGGGCCAGAGACAGACGTGCCTGTGTCATGCTATACAAAATAGGGCGAGGGGGATTGAGTCATAAAACACTCCGAGTTAGTAGAGGAGGAGGAGCGTGGATGAGTAACACAGTGGATGTGCAGAAGAGCGGAGTGTGGTTAAAAGTGACCCTGCAGAGGTGAGCCAACTCCAGGGCCCTGACCTCCCCCCAGCCGCTGGAGCTCAGGGTCACAGCCACTGTGAAAATCGTCCACAATCCTCCCCTCGCTCCCTGCCATCTGGTATTTTTTAGACTGTTTTTACTCTAGTGGAAAATAAATCACTGAAAGAAAAAAACCCCTGTCTCTGTCTCTTCTCTATCTGCAGGCAAGGAAGGTGTGAAATCTGGTCAAGAAAGCAGCCGGACTGTTGTACCCACACAGGGATGGGCCTCCTAGCCGGTCAACCCACTAAATCACCACCCTCAGCTGTGTAACACCACCTCGACCATCGCACCTGTTGTGCTCAGAGACATGGCTGAGAGTGGGAGTGGATGACAGTGACTGCAGCAGGAAGACAGCTCCCCTCCAGAGGTAAAAAAAAAATGTTGGTGTTGGAAATCTAACCAAAGACTCTGACTCCTCACTGCCATCCTACACCTCCCACCCTAAAGTGAATCAATGCTACACTCTCCAGAGTATGGGGTGCGTCAAATCCAAGAGGGGCGACTCGGTAGCCCAAAATGCAAACTCCACGGAGAAGGTGGAGGGAAAGAGCAAAGGGACGAGGGGTGAGAAAGCCTGCTTGGTTCATTCAGAGATGGGCTCGCCGGAGAACTCCCCTCAGGTCAACCCGGTGCTGCTGGAGTATGCCCAGAAGCTCTCAGAGGAGATCGTGGCCCGAGCCGTGCAGCAGTGGGTGGAGGTAGACCGCCGCTACAGCGACATCCCCTACATTGAATGTGACGTGCCATGACTGGGGGAGATGTGTCGCAGTGGAAAGGTGAGGCTGGGACGAGCTGCTCCGACCATCATTCAGAATCACTCCACCTCCTGTAAGCAGGAGTATGAATGAGGTGTCAATAATTCACATTTGACCTCCTTTTGGATTTGATTTACATGGACAGACTGAAAAACCTCCTCCAAAGTGACCAGAGTGCGCTGATCTACATTTCTCTGATTATTGGTTTCAGAGCTGGAGCCTCGCTGACGCACATCGACTTCAGCTGGATATCATCTTCCTCAGTCCTTATTTGTCCCCTCTCTCCCTTGCAGTAGGTGCTGGCTCCTCATGACTGCACTCATAAGAAATCCTATCAGATATGCCCGGAATCACAATGTTCCTCCTCGCCAGTGAAAGTCTACCCCATCCACTGATGTTGGGCCAAGATTCTCTCCTCTTACGGAGGAACTTATTTATAGATCCCTTCATTTGGTGAAGGCTCTCACTTGAAAACTGGTATCAGCAGGTCAGAAACACACCCAGCTGTGTGACTCCTTCCGGTCTGACAAAAGGCTCTGTGGGCTCCTAATGGCCTCCCTGGAGATCCACAAGGAGCATTATCCTCCAGATTTGCAATTAGACAGGCTTGGGCGCAGCCCTCCATCCAAACATGTCCTCAAAATGAGTCCAGGAAATCCAGGGTACAAATGATGCACTTCCTGCCCTCCAGGATATTCTCTGCACACAAGTCGTGCAGTTTGGGAACTTTGACAGGACTTGGATCGTATAGGCGGCTGGTGCAAAGAAACCAGGGCACGAGGAGGATTGACACACTTTCAAGAAACATTTGGCTCGTCAACAGAAAGAAGAGTGAATAAAAAAACTAGCAGCAGTTTGGGGGAAATGTTTTAGGGCCTAGTTTCTCTTTTTGTTTGATTGTTTTTTGGGGGTTTTGTTCACATCATGTCAGCGTATAACTGAGAAAAACTGCTACCTGCCCTAAAGAAGAAAAAGCACAAAGCCATGACATTTAACCTTTTATCTCTAACAAGAGTGCCAGTGCATCTGGAATAAGGTTTAAACTGCCCAAGTCCTTAATGACGGTGAGCCAGCTTTAAAGGCTCACTCCTGAACTCCTCTGGCCATAGTGATATTTATCATTGCTTGTTTTTGTGTGAGTTGCCAAATTTGGTCAATTCTGTCTGCTTTTTCTTACATATAGAGGAATACATAGAAATGCTTTTTTAAACCTTCCCTAATGTCTCTTTCCAGAAATCATGACCTGATTACTCAAAAATATTTTTTAAAAACCCAAATCTTCTGATCTTGTTGTGAGCAGGTTTATGTAGGAACTATTTTCTTTCTACAAAGATTGGAGTTCAGCTGAGGGGGGGGGGTCATTAATGTCAATGCCTCTCAGTCAACACTTCTGCTCAGTGCTGGAGCCAAATAATGATGAGGCTTTAGGTTTTATTTGCCAGATATCAATTTGCTGATTGCTGACTGCTGGTATTTAAGAACTGGTTGGTTATGAAACTGAAATATTTTGGTGTTGACTGCATAGCATCAGCAGGTTTGTGCCATTTTTCACCTTGATATCAACATTTGTTTACACCATTTGCTTGTGAACAAGAAATCACCAGACTGGAGTTGTGTTTATGTGTAGATTTAAGTTGCATTCCAGACAGGAATCCTTCATTCTCCACAGCGTGTAGCTTCGGTAGGAAAAAAGCCAGGATATACAGACTGTAAGTAAAAGTTGGACGTAGTCAGTGTGAAGTCCTGAGCTGGCGTTAACGCAGCAGTGAAATTGAGGGACTTGCTAACTTCTTGTGATTGATACATCATTAGCCAATGAGCTGTCTCCCGTTAGACTCTAATTGGTACTGTAATGTACAAACTGAATGTCATGCTGTGTTCAATAACACCTGAAACTAAAGACTGAACCCAGAAAGACATCAGCTGCTGGTGCCTGTCAAAAGGGAGTTTTTCCTTCCCACTGTCACCAAGTGCTTTCTCAGTGGTGGTTGTTTGATTGTTGGCGTTTATTTGTAATGTTTTAGTCTTTGTTTTACAATATAAAGCAGCTTTGTTGTGATTTGGTGGTGCAAAAATAAAATGAATTGAGCTGTTTTTTTTCTTTCTATGGACTTCTAAACAACCAGTTCTGTAATTCACTTCCACATAAACTTTATTTTTCACAGCTGTAAGCCTCGTCCATCTTTTATATACAGTCAATGGTCACAGGTTGTTTTTCTTTTGAGTACTGAATCATGATTTCAGGAAAGAAATGTTGCTGCTGTGGACAGCTCACACTAAAACAGATGAATAGCATCACAGGCCAGAGAATGTATATGTGTGTGTGGACGGGTATTAACATCTTCGTAGGGGCCATAAATTGGAAGTTTACTATACTCGTGGGGACCAAAATCCCAGTCCGCACGAGTTTGAAGGCATTTTTTGAGACTCAAAATGTGGTTTTAGTGTCAGGGTTACAATTAGGTTATGGTTAGGTTTAGGGTAAGGGTCAGGGTTAGCCATTCATTTTTGATGGTTAGGGTTAGGGTAAGCGGCTAGGAAAAGCATTATGTCAATGAGATGTCCCCACGAGGATATAAATACACGTGTGTGTGTGTGTGTGTGTACATTTATGGGTGAAATGTCCTTTTAATATCCAGCATGTCCCAAGATACTTTTAAACAAACACATTTTCAGAAATGAGAAGTTTTTACTTTTCAAATTAAGTTTCAAACACATTACATGAAAAGGGGTGGATGTAAACCGACCCCTAAACTGTAAATGGGTCGCTGACAACTTGGTGGATGCTGACAGGTCAGGGGTCTCCCTAAAATCTGAATTAAAATGTTTGTTGTGCATCAAAGTGGCTTCAGACAGGTGTGGTTTAGAGCCTCTGAAGCAGAAACAGGTGTGCTCACTGTGCAGTAGAATAGAATAAAATAGACCTTTTTTTGTCATTGTACATGTACATCAAAATTGTGGGATTTACCCTAAGCTCAAGCCATTGCTGCGAGCTGACGCTTAAACTGCCACACAGCTGTTTGCAGAGACAACAGCTTCGAGTATTGAAGTAATAAAATAACTGCAAGGATGAACCACGATAGCAGGAACCAACTGCTTATAAAGCCATAAACGTAAGTGGCAGGGCATGGTCACTGCTTGCCTTCTGCCTACGTCTCCAGTCTGTGCTGACATAAAAGTGACCAATAAAAGGCAGCAAATATACCCACACTTTACTGGGAAGACTATCTGATGCTATTTGGTGCTTCAAACTGTGCCAGCTTTACAGAAGAGCAACAGCCTCTTTAAAAAAACAAAGTTCTGATCCACAGTTCACAGGCTGAATTGTTTCTGTGAGTTCAGTGATGATGAGCGGCTCCATATTGGTGTGCTATATAACCCAAACACTCCAAAAATCAAACACATTAATCATAATGTTCCTGCGTGGGCAGATTAATCTCCCTCCAAACATGTTATGAGCAAACTGGAGATTAGAGGTCGCGCTAATCGGATGTTTTGCTTCTGATAAACACGAGAAAAGGCTAATCTAACTGTTTTCCTAAAAAACTGCTTTCTGTGAATGAAAGACTGACTTAAAAAAAACACACACAAGGAGTTTGAGCTGTTAATGCAAGTCAAGATGCACATTTTCCTTAAAGTTCACACGCTGGAGGCTGAGTCATAGTTTTCATTTAGTGCACCGACTCAAATTCTGTTTCTTAAAGATACTGCCAGAAATATTGATGTCAGGCTTAACAGCATTTCCTGTGTTTACACACTCATAAATGTGGAGTCTACAGCGTGTACTGAAGAAAAGCATTGAATTGCATCTTTCACCGATTTAAGAAAAAAAAAAGTCAGACGCAGCATGAATACCCGTCTTCATCCAAAAACCCGTCTTCCAGGTGATGCTTCCTTTTGGGGAAATGTGATTCGTGGTTTTAAAGGTCACTCATTTCACGCTATCTGGACCAGCAGGTGTTTCCACAGACGGGCTTTACTCACAATAAGGCCAGAGTCTGAAGGGCTGCAGTGCCCTGTGGTTGAGTTGAATCTTACAAAAGGCTCCTTCTGCTGCTTAGCTATCACAAAAATTAATATTTCATTAACAACTAGTTCAGTATAGAGCAGTCGTTAATTAATCGCCACAGATGGACTTTTCCCCCAAATTTTGAGAGACAAATACGCACTGGAGGGGATTCTTCTGAGTTTCTCTGATAAACCTGCTACATAAGTGATGATCACGCTTGTTCTGTTTGTCCTTGTGTATCTGACCTTGTTTACTGTTCATCTTTGCTGATTTGATGAAAGCCTAATTGGGATAACCACATGCTAAAGTTGGATGTTAAATTTTCCTTTAAATAAGCAGTGCCTCACACTTCTATCAGAAATATTTTGACTCAGTACCTTATTTATGAACCAGGAGCTCTCGGTGCACAGAGGGGGATTCCTCCATTAAAAAAGAAAACCCCAATTATAGTAAGAGGGTCCTGGGCTCTCTGTGGATCTTAACTGTGATTTCTGGTTTTTCTCACCATCAAAAAACATTAAAAGACAAACAAATTCTATTATCCATGTTTAATTTTCTGTTTACATATAAATATATTTAAAAAAAATCTGTACACATGATCGCATTTGGCTTTTAAATGTGGCTTTAAAATGTAATTTTTTAAATGTATTTGGCTACTGCTGGACTCCACGGTCCCCAACACAAAAAAAACTCCATTGATTTGTTATAAATAAAGTTGGGTATGAGACCCAAGAGCTCCGTTTCTGAAAATGAAAATAAAATGTTGCACCTCCTTTACTTCTTTTTCAGCTTCCTCTAATTATTTCTGAATTTGTCCACGTCTCTCAAATTTTGTTCAAAATTAGTATTTGAACACGATTCAGAAATGTGCCACTGACTTGACACCAGCCAAGCTGATTTATTAATGCTCGGCATTGGACACAAATCTGAGGTCAGAATGATCTCATTGGTGCAATCTCTCTAATGTACCAGCTTTCTACAGCAGTCTGAGGGACCCACAGAATAAAAAACAGGCAGGGAAGCAAAGTCAAGTGAAACACGATGAGCCCGGGGAACGATAACTGAACCCACCTGCACCGTTTCCATGAATAATCTGTCATGAAATAACCTGAAATGAGTGACTTTCTGCATCTTCCTCTATGACAAAAGACTTTGATTTGCAAACTGTACATACAGTGTGTTTAAAACTGATGCCAATAAATTAGATTCATGCCTTCTGTCATTTAAATGTTTTTTGGCTGTTGAGGAGACGCGGTGGATTATGAGATACTGGTGGTGCATGATGACTTCACAGTACTAGTTTAAAATTCTGACAAACAAAAACGCCCATCAGCAGGCCGAGAGTTCAGATACAAGAGGGACAAATGATCAGGAATGAATCCCGGCCAGCTTTTGTCTGAAGAGCAAATGGTAGATGTAAATCATAAAGTTCATTTGAACGTCCAGGACGAATGGTCAGCGCTCGTGGAGGTCGCCCTGTCTGCTCGATGAGCCGCAGACTGCACCGATGAACGTGTCAAAGCCTTGATACTCATTTCTTAAGCAGGATTTATGGGCTCAGACTGTGCGAATGTGAGGCAGGTAGAGAGGATTAAAACAGGCATGAGGAGAAGGTGTCCCACGCTGCAGACAGTCTGGGATTAAAACAATAATCTGAAGCCTGATTTAAAAATTGTTTGAGTCTGTGCAGCTCGATGGGGACAATTCAGTCGGAAAGCGTTATCATTCCCGGGTGCCAGCCTGTGCTACCGCAGCAGGATTTCCTGGCAGCGCTGCAAACAGAACAGAGCACTAGACGTAAAATAAATGTGTTTACTTTGGAGAGTTTATATCTGAGCAGGAGCTTAGTGCTCTCATGCTGATAACAAAGGCACTTTGTAAAGTTACACAAGAACATTTTAGGTCATAAAAAACACTGTCCTCAACAACCAGTTCCTTTAAACACACCCAGTAAAAAACAAACAAAAAAACCCAGAATTTCATGTGACCAGCTCTTTTATTGCTCTCTGTTCCAGCACTGAATCCAACTCTGGTTGTTTCATAAATAATGCAGCTGCACAGACCTAATGATGAGGGAAGGGATTCGATTTCCTCTGAACAAACATCGGGAAAATGGTAGAAAAACAAACATTTCACACGACTAAAACCAGATTTTCTTTGTTAAATTATGCAGCTACATTCTGATATCAGTAGTAATTTATAGGTTTGTCTTCAAAGTATTTTTTGAATTTGTATTAGAACACTTTATTAATTCCCTGTTAGACCTAAAAACAACTACAGGTAGCACTTACACTGATCTGCCACAACATTAAATCAATTTTTCCAGTACCAGAGATAACCAACTTTGCTTTTCTGGAATTTAGGGAAATTCCAGGGCAGCAAAGAAATTAAATGTGTAGTTGAGAGTGGGGAAAAAGGGTTTTACTTTAGGATTTTAATCAGATTTAACCATTAACATTAAAATTGAAATAATGCTTCAAAATAAATGCTCACATCTCACCAACAGGCAGCGAGACTTGATTCCAGAAAGAGTGTGTTCATATCTGCTCTGACTTATGAGAAGATTCGATTCCTGTGACCGGCGTTAGGATGGTCCGTTGAGTCCAGTGGGTTGCCGGGTGGGGCCATGGACTGTATATGAAGATGGGCTTAGCTTCTGAAGTTAAAAACTTAAGCCAAAGCACCTTTACCTTTTAGTCCTTTTTTAATGCCCAGTAGGGGGCGACTCCTCTGGTGACAAATGTCTTTTTTTCCTTAAGATAGATGTCCATAAGGAAATTGAGTGCTTGAGTGATTTAGAAAATCAGAAAACGTTCCTGAACAAAACATTGGCTAAATCACTAGTTTTAAGTCTTTATAAATTGCAGTAAACTTGAGGGAAAAGCGCAGTATCTTTAGGCACCAGCAGGTGTCTCCGTTTCTCAACCAGATCCACCTCTTGAGCAGAACGTTTAGTCTTAAAAAGTTAAACTCTTTTTGAAGTGTCAAATCGAGGCTTCAAAAAGAGTACTGTGCAAACCAGTGTATGATGTCATGGTGGGTATGCCCATCTTTAATATACAGTCTATGTTTGGGGCCCCTGTGGAATGAGCTTTTTCCAACAAATTCGATCAATGTGAAAGTGTTTAGGAGGCTACACCTTGTCAGAGCAACATCAACGTTAAAGCCCAAAGGTTTCCCAGCACCGCACTGTAACGAGATAATCAATGTTATACTGTGTTGAGGGGTTTTAAATGTTGTGGCCTATATGAGATTAAACATTGGATAAAAAAACAAAACAACAGGGAACAGGAAACAGGAAGCAGAGATGATATATGATCTGTATCAGAAGCTGTGACAGCGCTGCAGGACTACAGATGATACTGCTCCGTGTCACATCAACAAACATCCACAGGAAATGTAGTGAAGCACTCAGTGGTGAGATCATTATCCCTTCCCATGTCCTTGTGCTAATGTACCACTGCTGTTCTGATCCTTCAACATGCAGAACTGTAATATTACTACTGTACAAACTATGCAGAAAGACTCCACTGCAGAGCAATGGTGGACCAAACTGCCTGCTCCCTCTTCTGCCTGTGAGCATGACTCAGCTGCAGAGACACAGTCGTAATTTTCTGTAAGGAATCACCAGAATAACTACTTATTCTACAGCAATAACACGGTTTATGAACTAGGGCTGACACGCTTCCATCCACAGTGGCACTCTCCTCCATAAAAGGATGCGGGGACAGGAAGTGGCCAATTAGAGAAGGCTTAGCGGTGTGTTGTTTGAAGTTGGGAGGCTGATGCTGACCAACTTCACAAAGTCAGGTCCTTCTCACCCAACGAGGAAAAGCACTGCTCCACCATCTGGTCGGACACCTCCTCCAGCGTTGATGGGTTCCACTTGGGATTCTGATCTTTGTCAATGAGCACTAAAAACACAGAAAATCGAGTTTAGTGATGCCAAGAAGAACAATAACTAAACCAGAACCTTTAAAGACAAGCATATACTGCAGAGTAATAAATGATGATAATAATCACTGCTCAGAATCCTTGCTAGTCCCAGCAGATACTTTAAATCTAAACCCAAAAACCAAAGCTGATTTTAAACCAGCTGATCTCCCCTTCAAGGTTGTCTTCCTGTGTACCTCAGGACCTCTTTCAAGCAGGCTTGATTTTTCAAATCTCCCCCTGAAGGTCCTAATTTGCCTATTTGCATCAGCTCCCTCAGCTAAGCTGGAGGAGGTGCCTAGGGATGGGGAGGACTGGTCTTCTCTGCTCAGAGTGGATGGATGCATGACTGACGCACAGGTGCACCAGGAGACGACCTCAAAGAGGAGATCGGCACAGTTTAAATCAGGTAATGTTTTAATCTCTTTATCATTTACATTTTACTAGGAGGAAGACCACTTTAGTTTACTGATCCTGTAATAATAGAATGGAAGCTACAGTGTTTCTTATGTTTGGAAAATCTATGAAAAAAATAAGCTAGAAGACTAAATTTCAGTCCCATCCTGTTCCACTTTTGTTTCCCATGTACTGCAGTGACTTACCGGCTCGAACGCCTTCATAGAAATCACAGCCCCTCTGCAACACAACACAAACAATGCCTTATCACTCCCTGAAGCACATCATCAAAGCTGAAATGTGAAACCACCTTGGGTTTCAGACTTCGCTGTGAGGGTTTTTACCATGCAGGCCTGGCTCAGACGATACTCCATCACCAGCACGTCCTGCAGGCTCATAGCTGCGCCTGCCTGCAGCTGCTTGAGGGTGATCTTCAGGGACGTGGGAGACATTTTGGACAGAATCTAGGGGAAGAGAAACCGGTAAAAAGATTCTGTTAACAGAATGATTTTGTTTGTTTTACTCAGATTTGGCTTCATAATATCAGAACAGTCACAATCTAGGACAAATTGTTCCTTCTGTGGATTCTAACTTTATAAAGACCAACATGTAAATAAAGATTTATTAATAAAAACTTGTTTTTTGTTTGTTTTCTGTGGTCATGCTGAAGGTGAGAAGATAAAGCTGACTGGGAGTCTGTTGGGCTTTGATCAGGGGAACAGAATTAAGAAGCGAGGTGTGGTAGGTGAAGGAAGAAGCGTCACGTGACTCGTTTAATCTCACTCAACAGTACATGAGTTTATCAGGTTTATCATTTTTTGGCTGTTTGAGGGAATTTTAGTGAATGAAGCCACGATAATTCATTCTGAAATCCCGCTAAAGTGACTTTAGGTCCAGCCAAAGGGCACAGTGATTAACCTCATTAAGTGCTTATTCTCAGGTAACTACTAATTACCAAAATGCACAGTGGAGCCAAATAATACTCCAGCTCTGTCTGTGGGTTTATCTGCGGGTGGTGTTCACCATCAGCCTCTGTAAGAGTTTGTGTTTTAAAGCAGCTGGACCGCACTCTACTTGAACTGAGACCCAGAGGAGCGACGCACCTCACTTTGTTTCTTAGCGAACTCGGAGCCGTCAGTTTTCAGGTTCTTCACGATGCCCTCCATACTGCTGGCGCTGAAGAGCCTGACAGGATTTAAAAAGGACAAGCGACTGAAAGTAAAAGGCTGATAGTCTTTAAAAAAAAAAAAAAAAAAAGCACAAACAGATTAAAACCAGCAC